>JAUBNY010000070.1:723409-736678 GCA_032275445.1 Crypturellus soui | reverse complement strand
TGAGCTTGTGACAGAATTGAAGAAAAATTTGTCTTGGTCAACTCATTAAAGGTGGTGACTGGAGTTCCCTGGCATACAGCTCTGGGTCTCATTTTGCCCTCTGGAGTTAATGCCCCAGCAGTAGAGGTGACAAAAGGAGATGTGTTCATTTACTTGTTTTTCTTTTTATCTGGCATATACTTCTAAACCAGAGTTTTGTTGATGGAGGAAAATTGAGGAAAGCTAAAGTTGGTTGGGGCAATGGAGAGATCCTCTAATCTTTTTTGGTTTGGTTCTTTCCCTGCATATGTTAATTAAACTGGGCTTCGATAATTACGTTCACCAGAGGCAGAAAGCTGAGAAAATTATAATCCAAACTTGTTCTGAATCTCGGTTCTGAGGTCAGCAACCTCTTGCAGAGGGGCAGGGTGGACAGATGAGGGCGATAGTGTCAAAATCCTTTAGTTAGGATGGCTGGGAGATGTTTGTCAAGTCTTGAGCATTAAATGTCTGTGAGACTTTTGTGGTTTATCCTAAAGGCTGGAAGAAGCATAGGGTTTCACATCTTATTACAATCTAAGGATGGAAACCAGAGCAGTGAAATGTTCAGAAACGTTTTCAGTGAGCAGAAACACAACTCAGTGAATTGCAAGAAGTGTCATTTTTCTATTTGCTGTGTTCTGCCTTCAAGGATTTCAGAGCTAAATTATTTTTTGTTTCCAAGGTGAACTTGAATTTTTCAGAACCTTCTTGTGTTGAGAACTTTCTGATGACCACCAGTATGTTGCAAGGAGAACAGTAGTTTTGTTTTCTGCTAATGCTATTCCCAAGTTGATGTTAATGGGTTCTTTACGCTTGGAAGTCATGCTGTGAGAATTGAGCACTGAGAAGATCACCCAGTAGGAAATTTGTGAAGAATAATCCTAGCTTTAACGAAAAAGGAAAATGATGGCAACTTTTTTGCCCTCTATATCCTGTAGCTATCTTTAATTTAAAGCAAGCACCAGGGTTCATATTTGTACAAATTTTGATGTAGAAATGAGGCAGTGTTTCCTGAGCAGCTGCTCCTTTGCTTTCCTTGACTTCTCTTAGTTCAGCTATCATAGTAGATTCAGGAAGTATTTTCACACCTTTTCCCTATGCTTTGTTCAGTAGGAGTTGGGCAGCTTCTTGACTTACACTATTGCTATCCAGAACTTGCAGAAATTCTCTTATCACCAAGTAGTACATCTCCTGAAATTGGAGGAAGTCCATGTGATCTTGCAGGACTATTGCAATATATTCTGCCTGCAGTAGTTACTCTGAGGTATATTTAAAGGTGAAAAAATTTTGGCACAGCGAAGAGAATAAGAAACCTATTCTGGCACAGATTGTTATGGTAAAGAGGATACTCAGGAAGGCATAGGGTATATCTTGTGAAGGAAGGAAAAAATAAGCTAGCTTGGAATAAAGCAAGATTGTACTGGTGTACTGCAGTTACACCAGGAATTGAAGTAAATAATTACTTAATACTACTGGTAATTCAGTCTCTGGACTAATGAATTTGGGTATGAATGGAATGATCTAAAAGTTGTTCAGATGAAGGAGATTTTTCAATTGGCTGTGGGCTCTCTGCTGCCTGATTTCCAGGGCACACTGCGTAATAGCAGAAGTCCTTCTCTTGGGAAACCCTAGACCTCATTACCAAAGTATTTAGGTAATTATGATTTTATCATTTTAATTACCTAAAAATAATAGGTGAATATTAACTTAAAAGTAATATTATGTGAGATGAAGAGTTTGAGCAAGAGCCTTTAGTCTATATATAAATACGTAACTCTTAGTACCAAGCTGCCTCTCCTTCCCTGCCATCTCACCACTGAGAGGTACCTGCACAGCTCTAACTTACCCTGCGACAAAGCAGCTTAGGGCAAAAGTTCAACAGGGCTAAATGGATTACAGAAACATTTCAGAAGCAACTTAGTGAATGTATTGCCCTTCTCTTTTAATCTTTCTTCCTCCTAGTTAATATATTAACAGACTGATTTCAGACAATTATAAACATTTTGCTCTGTATTTTTGTGGCATAATTCTAGCATGAGGTTAAAGGGCAAAGTGTTTATGCTGAGTAGCCATTCGAGTGTTTTCCTTTTAACTGGTACTCTACTCCTTTGGATAGGAAATCTACTCCAGATGTTTTAAGTGTTAGACAGTCTTTTCTTTTTCTTCTACCACTGCAAACCTGGAAATCAGGAGAGTTGCAGGTAGTGCCTGATTAGCAGAAGAATCATGTAAACTATTAGAAGAATCATGTAACTTCAGTGTGAGGAAGAGTATTTCAAGATGACTCTAGATGTGCTTGTACAGTGAATCTCTGCAGTGAGAATATTCATGAAATTTTACATTTTCACCAGGACCGTGAAAATAAATAAATAAAAACAGTTGTGTTGAGAGAACTACAGTGTTTGAAATACTGTCAGATAAGATTTGAATAAAAAGAGATCTCTACTTTTTCAGCTTCCGTAAGGAGTGATTATCATTTTCCTTCTGTTTTGGCTATGGACACAGGACTGCCAGCCAACATTTAGCAAAAATGTGAGGGGAGACTTTCCATAATTGCAAACTGAGATTACAACAGCATTCAAGCAAATTCAAGTGTAACTTGACAGCAAGGCAGTTGAATAGAATATGAAATGGCTGCCATGCTCTTATTTTTTTACTGTGCTTTGGGCTTTTTATAAGAGTTTTCTTTCAAATCAAGCTTTAAGCCATGCGTGTTGTTATAAACTGTAAAATTTCCAAATCTTTGATTATAGACTCCTCTAGTAATTAAATGTTGTTTCAGATTTGATTTAGAATATATATTCTGTATCTTCCATTGCTTATCTGTTAAAAATAATGCATCTTATTATATTTTATTGAGTTAGTCCATTTATTTTCATTTCACTCATGTAAGTAATGGGGTGTTTTCAGCTTGGATAAGAGAAACTATATGGTTTTAGTACAACTACACTCTACATTTAGCACTGATATCTCTGGGATTAGAAGAAATAATATGACCTAAACAACAAAAATAATGACTTTATATAATGATTTTATTCTTTTTATTTCCCTCTTCAACAGTTTCCCTTTAAATGCACTGCAGCCTAAGCATCTCATGCATTAATTGAAGAGGCTAGGTTGGTACCTGCTCACTTCATTAACAGCTGTTACTAATTAGAGGAGCTTAGTCATTAAGGAACCTGCTGGGGTTTGAGGAGAAGAGTTTATATCTTTTCATGGCGTTTAAGCACACAATATGTCCTTGCGTGGAGGAGCTTCGTTTGGGGTTGAGCAGCATCAGTGCGCGCGTGGCGGCCGGGCCTGCGGCTGGGGGCTGCCTGGGAGCAGCGCGGGGAGCTCTGCCTGTGCCCCAGCCCCGAGGGCCCTGCGTGACGGGCACCGCTGCTGCTCCGGGCGGTCGGCAGCCTCTGGGCAGTGCACCCCGGTGCCTGGCAGATGGGCAGTGTGAGGCTGGGTTCAGTTGCTGTGTGCTCTTTGCAAGGGTGCACTGCTTTCCTTTCCCTCGTTCATTATTTTTGCTCTGTGGAGTGGAACCGCTTTCTCACCTTCCTCAATCCAGCTGCTGTTTCCCCACAGGTATTGGTGCGCTCGAAGTGCCCATTCGCGGAACACGCTGTTCTCATAAATCCCAGTATTAATTCCAGAAGCTGGGAGGCTTTTTAGCCTGTGTCTGCTGTGCTCCTGTACAAGCCCTCATTGTGAGCTGCCCTGTGAGGTGTTTAAGGACAGCAGTTTTGATTAGTTTCTCTGCTGGTGAGAGATGCAAGAGGAAGCTTTCCTGTTCACTCTCCCCTTGAGCAGCTGTGTAAGACAAGTCACACACTGTTGCTCTGACTTCAAGATTAATGGTAGTCTCTTGTGAGCTTACTTCTTCTAATGGCATCTTATTTTAATGTGCCAGGTGAATTACAGTAGTGGAGTAGTGCTCTAAGTTTTGCATTTGGGCTTGTCAGATTTATCTGGCTGTGTTGGACTTGCATTTTAGAGACACCCTTAATGTATGCTGCTGTGCAGCTCTTCATTGATGCTGTGTGTGTTATTCCTTAAGTTGCTGCCTTGATTTCTTTCTTCGGACAGTTTTATTACATTAGATGCTTGCCTGTAAGTTATTCAAATAGAAAGTAATCAAGCACCTTAGGGTAAAAAAAAAAAAAAAGGCTATGCAAGCTTGGCAAACTGGGTGCAGGATGATTCCTGTTCTTTGAGATACAGACAGTGTGAATGTATCCATTCTATTGGTTATTTTTGACCAAAAGCAAACAAAAATAAAACAATCCAAAAAAATCCCTCAAATTAACTGGAAGTCATTTAGTGACTGAGCTCTTCCAGTAAGAAAGTAAGTAAAAAAGGAGGAAAAACATAGCAGGGATATGCCACCAATATGAACAAGAGTTGGCTACAGATTTTCCCTTCAGCTTCAATTGAAGGGACAAGTATCAGGGGAGCAGTGGTGATTCAGAGTTTCCTTCAGCTCTTGGAGGGGGGGAATACCCAGTGTTAACCTATGGGAGTTTTATGCAGAGATTTTTTTTTAATAATTCTTAGTAAAATAACAATATAGTATAGCCTTGAATCTATGTACTTATCACTGATAGTGAGAAGTCACCATCCCTGTCCTTGAGAAACATCTCAAGTACAACACCCACTTGTTGGAAGCTGTTCTGTTCCAAAGCCAACCTCCTCCCTTCCTTAATTTTTTTTCTTGGTTATAACTTTACCAGCCCCAGAAATATATGATGTTGGGCAGGGATGCTTTTTAGCACTATCCAGAAAGTGTCTGAGCTGCAGGAGAGGCAGGAAAAACCTCGCTACTCACTGTCAGCACCTCGCCTGTAATAACAACCCAAACCACCATTCGCTTGTTTGGTGGCCCAACTTGGAGGAAGAAGTTGCCCCAAGAGCACCTGCTAGCATGTGGCTGATGACAGCCCGGTGCTGTGCTGGCTGAAGGGAACTGGTGTTGCTAAGTGTTTCAACTTTAATGGGAGAATACAGAGGCTTTTAAAACTTGAGAAATAGTTCTTCTAGGAAGTAAATTGTGGCAGTGTAGCAAAACCCTCAGGCTAATGGAATTTACCAATGGTGAGGGTAAAAGAGGTGGTTGTTCTCACTTGTTAGTGTTCCCAATGAACTCCATGTCACAGGAAGCTGCTTGCCCTCCCCTCTGACCACAGAGCCGTGGTCGGTCCCTCATGCAGGAGGGATGGGTAGTTCCTGGAAAAAAATCTCCTTTTCAACTGGGAGACCAGCCCTGTGTTCCTGCCTTCCACAGCTCAATTCTGAGGGGTTTCCCACCTTTCTATGTCCAGCAGTGGCTTGCTGCAAACCACGGGTTGGCCATTTTGACGGGGGTGCCTTCACGTGAGCTACTTGTGCAGGTGTTGGATTGCTGTGAGCATTATTTTAGTAAGGACTGAATTGCTTTCATTTGCTTTTGAACCTGCCTGTCAAAGGGCAATAGAGAAAGGAACTAAATTACCTAAACTGTTATGTTCCGGAGTCCTTTTCACTCTCTTTGCTTCCACATCTTAAATCTTATTTGGAGGGAAAGGCAGATTTGACAGGTTATGCTACATTAGAAAGTATGCTGCCTGCATATTAAAAAAAAAAAAAAATGTTGGACAAAACTCTCAACAGCAAGTCAAGCTTGATATTTGCCAGGAGAAGAAGCACTTCCCCTCACGTTTTTAGACCCAGTGTCAACATAGGAACAGCTCAAGTTAGTGTAGTGGGTAAGAATGAGGCACTTTAGACAGATGAGAGGTTTTTCATATGCTGTATAGCACTTTAAAATGCTAAATACTTCCAAATATGGAAGTACTTATCTTTTCATATCTGCAATATCTTCATTTAAAAAAAAGCCACAGAAATCATATTAGATTTCTGAAAGTGTTTGCTTTTATATTAATACATCTTCAGGGAAAACACATAATTTTTCTGATTGATTTATAATTTGACACCTGCTTCTTAAGAAAATATTTAATGTTTAAAAACAGTGTTAAACTGTCATCAGTCATTTTTGTTAGATGGTGTCATGAGATTGTAGCAGATCCATCACTGACACTGACTAATTCCATTAATGTTTCAGGTCAATAGATAGTAGGGAATTTAGACACGTGCGTACTAACAAGACATTGTTTCTGCTGTTTCTTCCTTCCTGTTCCTTTTAAGGACACTGTAAAAACAACCTGGGAGATATAATATTGCTAAACTTCCTGCTTGTTTGGAATTTTAGAGAGGAAATTAATGCTAATAAAAAGCGTAAGATTCACAGAAATGTAGACCAAATGATAGCACTGAATCATAAAACAGGTAAAAGGGGTATCAGAATTGCAAAATTCCATTTTACCACTTGACAAAGACTCCACGTATGACCTGACCTCAAGTGATCCTCTCCAGGCTTCCTGGGCCCCTGCTGCCGCCCACCCTCCTGGCTGCCGTGTTGGAACTGGCAGCACCACAGCTCACGGGCGCTCGTGACCAGAGGCCTCTCTGTGCGCTGGGCTCAGGCTCTCCTCGGTCAAGTTCCAACCCCAGTTAAGTCATGAGTAGAACTTTTTGCACCGTTGTTGAGACCTGCAGTAATTGCACTCAAGTCCTGCAGCTATTACTTCCTACCAAAGTAACGCTCAAGTAGGGCCTGTTATACATGTAACAGGCTTGAGTTTTTTCAGGCTTCAGAATTATCAGATTCAAGATGCTGAACTTAGAATGAGAAAACCCATTAAAGAGTGAATGTATACTTAAAAATCAAAGGCTGCTGTAGAGCTTTGGAGTGCTGCATATGTTGCTACCTGCTGACAGACAGAATGTGGATTTCAGATGTCTGTGTGTGGCCATTTGCCTTGTTCAGCAGGGAGAACTGATAATCAAGAAAAAGGAAGGGGATGAGGATGAGTGTGGTATGTGTTATACTACCTAACTAGTGTATGATATTAATCCTTCATACTCTTGCTCTTGCTTGAAATTAGCATGAAATTCAGGCAACTTGTGGGATTTGAAGTTTGTATATTGCCTGTGTTTTTTACTTAATAAATTGAAAAATCACTTGATCTTCAGCTTTCCAAGATACAGTTGAAATATTAATTTAAATGTTGAAAGTGATTTCAATATTTATGACTTCAAAATTACTCACAGAGCATAGCAATTTTAGTGGAATATCTTTGTTAACTGGAAAGGCCAAATTCAGCCTGACTCTGAAGAGAAATGGCTATAGCGACAAAGTTCTGGCTTGTCACAGGAATAGATCGTATAATCTGATAATCTGGTATAATCTGATTCTTCTAGTTGTTTTACCTGATATCTGTTTGTTGTTTTACTATTGTTTTAGCATTATCGTATTATCGTTACATACAATAGAAGCTTAACACCTCCTTGTGGAGTGTTTCATAACGGAAAAGAAGTTTAGCCGAAGAAACTGCTTATTCGAGGAGAGCAATAATAAAGAGTTTTGATGTTATGAAACTTCCATTGGTGCTATCTATTACAAGAGCACTGTGACAATCCATAGTAAGTTTCGAACAATTCAAGTTTTATAGAGGTTTCTTGAAATTTTACTTTTATGATGTTATTTAACACCATAGAACTGGTTTCATATTTAATTACCTACTCCTGGTGTGCTGCTACTAATAGTGGAACACGACTTTTCTATTAGTGGATTAGTTAACAGAGTGGATGGTTGAGGGGGTCACCTGACAAAAGTGGGGGTCTTATTTCTGTACTGTTCTCCTTTTATATTGTTCAAGAAGCAGCATCAGCAAGAGTGGACAGACAAACTTAGTATTTGTCAAATAACTTGAGGCACATGAATATTTAATTTTTGACCACAGATATGTGGAGAAGAAGTAGAGGAGACAACTGATCTAACTTAGAAACAGAATGTTCTTGGGGAAAAAAAATCATATTGTTGGTTCTCAAATCAGAAGTATTTGCCTCAGACCATGTCATTTGAAAATACATCTCACTTGTAGTGGCCTCATCTGTTCCAAAAGCCATGATTTTGATAGTCAACTTGTTCTTTTTTGGGAGCTGGTAAAAATAGTTGTAGCATCTGAGTTCACAGGAACTATACTGATTTGAATCAGCTGAGAATAGACTTAGGGATTTTTTTTTTATCTCTGAAGTGAGCAAAGTTTTCCAAATTCAGAAAATGAAGATTTGAAACTGTAGGCCCTATATTTTATGGTGTCTTTCACTTGGACAAATTGAGTAAAAATAAAATATACTGTTAATCTACTTTTTTCCCCCCCCAGGCTTGGTGAATTAGGATTATAAGATAAAAAGAAATGGCAACTTAAATACTCACTAAACATCCCTGCAGCTGAAAGCAAGCCTATGTTCCTGACTAGATCATTACAATTTCTTTGTGGGAATAGGCTGGAAGACAGAAAGCTGGGGTGAATGCAGTACAGTTGTGTTCTATTAATTGGACCAAAGGATCAGCTTTACTCATTTTTAAAGGAATGATTACTTTTAAAATGTGCTGTACCCTAAAGATCACACTAAGTATATTGAGTTAAATGTAAATCACTAGCATGAACTGTTGAGCTGCATGGGGAGGAAAAGAGAAAAGACAGTCAAGTATCATGCCAAATGTTTATCTTCATAGCAAACTTGATCCAGTCTTTGCTCTTGACAGAAAGATCCTTAACAATCAGAGCCTTGTGAATAGCTATTTATTCTACAGGAGAGCTGTCAGTTTTTCAAACTTTATTGGAGTTCTTGTTCTAAGAAGATTGGCTTTAAATAATACAGAGCTCCCCAGGTTTTTACAACATAGTAGATTCACAATCTAAAATTGTAAATTTCTAGGTAAAAAAAGCAATGGTTCTGGATTTAGCTGAGCAGTGGTCAAATTCTAATTAATTCATTACAAGAGTGGGATAATCCTTACTTCAAATGGCTGTTTTGATTATGTAATGAAACTGCACTGCTTAACTAGAAAGTGAACCATTTCTTAATGATATCTTTCTCATTTATGTCTCAAGGACAAATTTATGCAATTCCTGCAAGTAAATGATTGTAATAGAATGAAATAGTCTTTTTAAAGGCTTGTAACTTATTTTGTTAAGATGCAAACATAAGAGCTCTTGGAAATGCATAGGAACTGATATTACATCAGTTTACAAAGTTACGCCAATTGGTGCTAGTCCAATCTAAATTCTTTGAGCATAAATGGTACCAGTGTGTGAAGACCATCACTCGTGTTCTTGGTTAAAAAAAAGCATTAGGGGATCCTCACCTTGCCAAACATGAAGTGAGGACGGACTGTAAAATTTCTGCTTTGATACAAATAGTTAAAGATTCCCGGGAGATGATTTCTCTGTATTCTTAGGTTTTCATTTCTGAGGTATTTACTGAAATAGGCTAGGAATGAAATACCACCTGTTCCGAGCAGATGGTAAATTTGTGGGACTTTATTAGATGCTGAAGCTGCATGAGTGTTCTGAGCATACAGGGATCGAGATCATCACTTCTACTCCCAGTCTCCTTCCTTCAGCGTCAATACTGCACAGAGGCTCAGGAGCTGATTAAGCAGAGTGCTCACCAGATTCTCTGGGTTTCTCTACTGAGTCTCGTCGGTAACAGAGCAGCATTGCTATCGACCTCCATAGTCCATGTCTGTGCTACATGCATTGCAAAACTCTGGATGAAAGATATTCTGCTTAGTTCCAGCTATGTCAAAACTTAAGAACCTCATACTGCTTTTGACTAAAGGGTGTTTAGCCAGTGTATTTTATGTCTGACAGTAGCTACAGCTCTGTGTCCTAGGATGAGTAAAAGCGTGGTATGCGTATATGGTACTTTCCCTAATGCTTCTCGATCATCCAACTGTTGGTAGGCCTGGAGACTTCCACTGGATGTTACTTGTGTGTATTTAGTAACTCAGTGATGCTTCTTCTCTGAACCCTTTGTCTGGATCTCCCTAACTCTTGTTTAGGGGTTGCAATTACTATTGCCCTGATTTCAGGCATTTTAACAGGTTTAAGTAACAGCTTATTCCTTATTGTTCAGCATTCAACTGTTTCATCCCTGAATTCCTCCTGATTTCCTGGGTGAATATCAGATGCTCCTGGGAATTTGTTACTGTTTATCTGTTTTCGTTTGTTATTGCTTTAATTTCAGAAACATTCTCTAGATTCTTCCAAAAAGGAGGATTACAGTATGGTATTTTCTCTGTTGTTTTCCATGATGAGCGCTGCCTCAGGGAATTTAGTTAGCTTTCTATGATTACCGTGTATTCTTTGAGAATATTTATGTTCTAATCATCATTTGATTGACGAATTATTTTGTTATTTGTCTTATTACAGATGATTTTATACTATTAGTATTCTCACAGATTATGTGATAATATTCGTGTTTCTTTTTTGAAGAGACTTACAAATAGCTCTGAATCTTTCTGATATCTCTTCCCCAAACTTTTTTTGGTCTATCTTGTTTTTAGTTTAATAGAGTTTGAGATCCTAATAATTTCCATTGCCTTTCTGGTTAGCCGTGTTTCTTAAAATTTTGGACTTGTGTTTACACCATGCTGTCCTGAAGTAGCCATTGTACTGCTGTACTCGATTCTTCTAGTCATTCCTTTTAGCTTATTTTAAGATCTATTTTGCATAGTTGTGCTTTTTTTTAGTACAATAGTGGATTTTTTAAAGGTTTTATGGGTCCTGTGAGGATGGAGCATCTTCATATTAATGCTTGCTGATTGCATGATGCTTCGTTTGTAAGATTTAGAACCAGATTCTACATGCTATTCTGTTACAAATTAACGGTACATTTCTTCTTGTGGGACTTCTAACTAGCTGCTTCATGAAACATTTATTGATAAAGCCTAAATTTTGTCTGAGGATTTTTGTCCTAATATGACATTTACCTAATGTATACTCGCATAGTTCCTTAGTGTGTTGCGGTTACTAATGACCTTGGTTAGCGCAGGCGGAATATTACAACCTTACTATCTAGGCATGATTTGGAATCCACAGGGCATTTGTGGCAGTTGTTCAGGTATCTGCTTTGAGCATTTGGTTAAAAGTGAATGCTTGTGACATGAAACATTTTGATCTGTCCTTTTTTATCTTTGTGTAGTGTGTTAGTCTGTTACTAACTGGATGTTGGTACCCTTTCTGGACGTTAGTGCTTCTGCATACCACTGTGTGTGGGCCTTGTTTGTTTGCTTTGCTTTTTGAAATGTGTTAGGAAAGTCAGCTAGGAATAAAGGCAGCAATGCAGTAAGGCCATGTAGATATAATTTGACTATTAGATGGTTATCCTGGTGTTCATGTATGTATAAATAAATGACTTTTTAAATTGGAATGCACATAAGAATGTATATATAATTCCTTTCAAACCCTTTTAAGATATGATATTTTCTGTCTCTCTGTCTTAAAGAAACTCCTTAAATCCTCATAACAGAGGTAAAATCACCTCATGGTGATTCCTTGTCCTGCCCCCACTTTTTTTGCCTAAGAATGATGTTAAGAAGTCGCTAATCCAGTCTTTTGTCTTGTGCTCAGAACTACCATGTCAAGTTTGAACAATTTGCCTTTATCTCCAGGGTGGCAGCAAAATCAAAACTTCACAGCCTCGCCAGCATCTAAAGATTCTTCTTGGTTACTGTAGCTTCAGTAAAATGTATAAAGCAGGATAAGGAAAATGATACTTCCAACAGTCTTGTAAAAATATCTGTGATGAAGTAGAACCTTCTAAGTACCTTTAATAGTGCATTTAACTGAGATCAAGACCATTCTAATCATTGTGCGAGTTAATCTCCAGAAGTTGCACACTTAGGGAAAACCACATGTGTGTACAGTGCAGGTGATTTGCTTGATCATGATAAATAAAACATTTTGCTTCTACTTTCCAACTGAAATTAAGGTAAGTTAGTGATAGTGTGGACAGCGGAATGGTTTGTTAGAACTATAATTTCACCGTTTCTCATGTAATTCATGTTAATGCTGCTTGCACTACTGTTGGTGTTACATGACCTCATTAGTGTCAAGCTAGCTTCTAGATGTTGGTATGACCTGTACCAAGCATTATCTTCTCATCATGGACGACTGCTATGATAATTAACCATATGTCTACAGTTTTGAAGCATCAGGTTTGGGGTGACATTTCTGCAGTGAGTGTAGGTTTGTGAGTGTGCTGCTTCTGGAGGGTCAGATGCCAAGTGAAGGGTCCAGAGCCATGAAGAGAGGGATACTTGTTCTGTGGGCTACAAGTGCTGTGCGCAAGAACTGCTTAGACAGAGCCAATGGCCCAGTAACAAGCCAACTGTGGATATGTGCTGCTAGGCTGTTTTTTCTTTGAAAATCCTTGTTTAATGCAAGCAAGCAACCAATCAGAATTCCGAAAGCAGTTTATAGCAGCTTAAGAGTTATATTTTGTATTGCCTTATGATAAGGGTAAGCAGAACCAGGTTGTCAGAAAATATGTACCAATTCTATTTACTTTTATTTCTTGTATGATTTAATATAAATTCGTCCCTATTTGTTTTTTAAATGCATAGTGTAAAGCATAGGAGAGATTTGAATAAGCTAAGCTGATTTTGGTGTTAAAGATCATCTTTTTTCATTGTTTAACTACTCTAGGAATGCTAATTTTGTCAATTTAATGTTACATCAAGCGTTTGAGTTGTAGTTAATAAACAACTGTTACACTAGCCCTTCTGGCCATGGCTCTGATACCCTTACATTAGTTGTAGACAACAGATGATGTTTTTGGGGAAGGAGATCTTCTTATGAGTATAAAGGACTTAACCATTTAAAGAGATTTTGCCTGGGCATGGCGGGGGGCTGGGGAGTGGTGGAAACTTGTTTCTCATGGTTCTCATCCAGAAGTATTTAACAGTGGTTTTTCTTAGTCTCCCTACAGGATCTATAACATAACTATATGTGAAAAGCCATTCCCCCTGTTATTGCCCTGTCATGCTGAGCTAACACTTCATTTCAGCAGTGTTCTTCACCAGGAGTATTTGCCTGCATGTGCTGTATATGTTCATGTCTTGTGAAGCTGAGGAAAACATCTTTAAAAAGGCTAGAAAATTAATCAGATCTAATGCTCCTTCCTGGCTCTGTAGAATCAACTAATGCAACCTTCTGGCTGTCAGCAGAAGCTGCAATTTTCTCTTCAGTGTACAACTTGCAGGTACAAAATTCCTCGTCCATCCTTGGAGTTTCCCACACATTAAGCCTCCTGCTTAACCATAGGGCATGCCTGGTGTGCGGGTGTCCTCTTGAGCAGCTCCTGCCC
>JAUBNY010000070.1:712573-723309 GCA_032275445.1 Crypturellus soui | reverse complement strand
TTTCCCACACATTAAGCCTCCTGCTTAACCATAGGGCATGCCTGGTGTGCGGGTGTCCTCTTGAGCAGCTCCTGCCCGTGCCTGCTGCATGGGTGTTCTCTTGAGCAGCTCTTGCCCCCATGCCCGCCGTGCGGGTGTCCTCTAGAGCAGCTCTTGCCCCCGTGCCTGGTGTGCGGGTGTCCTCTTGAGCAGCTCTTGCCCCCATGCCCGCCGTGCAGGTGTCCTCTCGAGCAGCTCTTGCTCCACCTGCCCGGAGCCTGGCATCGGAAGGGAAAGTGCACTGCCTGGGTCATACTGGTTAAATGAGGATGAGTGTGAAGAGACAGTTTTAAGGAATTACCCATGTGCCATTAAGAAAAAAACATGCTGAAGATAAGATCTGTAACAGAAGCATTGCAGCACTGCACCTTTTAAAAAGAAAAGATGCCCATTTGTGTAAAGGTTTTGCAAGATCTTTACTTGAATTTGGACCCCAAGTTACGTTCACTGGGATCTGTCAGGTGTTTTGGTGACGTTGGATACTGTTGAGGCTTGTATGCACTTTGTGATGAAAATTTTTATTTGAGTATAGTTATTGTTATGGTCCATTTTAAAAATTATAAGGAAGTTTAAATAAGAGGTACTAAAGCCCAGTTTACCTTTTTTTAAAGATAGTTCTGGTGTCTGAATAACTTTCAGAAGTTAAACCTTGTGTCTGCAGGACACTCACTTTGTAGTGCAAATGCCATTTCTGAAAGTAGGTGTAGAAAACGAAATCACTTTTTCATGTCTACAGAGCTGTCATGATTTTGAGACTTTTGCAAGGCAGCAGTCCTCAAAGTGACTTGCATAAAGTGGGTCTGGGCACATCTCTGCTGCCCTGCAATCAAAAGAATGCCTGCAATATTGCCAAGTGTTTTTATGCTTTTTTATTACAACAAGGCAATGTAGGGCTATGCAATGCAAACTGCAAACTTACATTGTGGCATGTTGGTAGCAAATGTAAAAACAAGAATGATCAGTGAAACGTAGTGTGTCCCAAGCTAACCGAGCCAGAAATCATGGCTGTTTAGTGGAAATATGGCTAGGAGAAAGCAGTGCTTTGAAACACATCCTGCATGTGGGATGTGGAAAGAAAGCCTTTGTCCTACGAATGCAAATGCAGCAATTGGCTTGTAGAGTTCTCTATTGCAGTACCAAAACCACCACCAACAAAAAAAGCCCAAGCTAATGTTTTTTTTGGTATAATACTGGCACGGAGCTGCCTTAATTTTTTTTTAAAAATAGGTAAGTCATGCCATTAGCTAGCTGCTTTTGCTGTGTAAAGAATGAAAACTACTCCATCTACATTCATTCCTTGAGAAACATGTAGCAGTTTCTTATTATATGTACGTCTAGGTTTGGATTTTCAAGATGAGTTAAAGTTGTGTAATTAGATTGGAACTGAAAATGATCACAACTGTTCCAGAAATGATTAAATGTCATGGGTCAACCTTGGCCTGTGCCAGTTGCTGAATCTGCCATGGTGTGTTAAAAACAGGATTTCATTATATGTGCTTGTCTAACTTTGTCAGAACTGCTGTACCGGGCTGGAAACAGGTTGTGTCACCTGGGGAAGGACAACTGTTTCTGTGTTATTCCAGGGACTTTTCTGGAGTATCACTGAGACTCTGTGAGTGAAATATGACTAAATTCTGAGCATCAATCTGAAAATATGATAACCCATTGAAATCTTCCGAATGAAGTGATTCTCTGGGTGCAGCTATGCTGCATTTCTAGGAATGTCTGTGAATTCTCGGTTGCTCTTGGTTCAGCTCACTTCAGGTTCCTCAAGACCCTGGGGATGGCACTGCCCAGGCACGATGATGGTACCTCCAGTTCTGTGGTGGGTCGGATGAGTTTTTTTTCTTTTTTTAGGGATGTTTCTGCCTATTGTGTGGTCATATATAATTGCAAGTGTAAAACTATATCTGCTGGAAATACCAGACACCTAATAAATCCTGAAAACCAGACTATGCGATTTTGTTTCCCTTTCCATCCATTTGTCTGTGGGAACTGATTCATAGTTTTAATTAACCTGTCTTGTTTCAGGGAAGAGTTAGAGGAAACAAAAATATAAATATTTGATAAGTCTTTTCTTATTCTACAGGCTTTCTTTGGTTTCTAAATTCAGTCTTGTGTTGTTGTTTGGTTAGGAATGTTAAGTGTTAGACCATTCAAAAATTTAGATGAATTAGAGAACTTGGAAACTACTTGTCCATGTATAAGCCCTGTGAGGGAAGGACAGATTGATTCCCAATCTCTCATTTAGTTTTGGAGAAGTCTCAGGAAAGGTGCAGGAATCGCTGATGAGAAAATGCTGCCAGTGGTGTATTACCAAGCTCTTTCTCTGGTGGAGGAGGAAGGGCTGCTGATTTGGAAGGAGTTTTGGGAAGTTGTCTGTATCAGTCAATCAAAGGATTTCTTCAAGAGAAGCAAGTAATTCATTTAAAAGTGGTATAGTCTTAGTTTAAAGTCTCTGGCAGTCCTTAGAGTGTAGGCACCTCTGTTATAAAATAAATCACTTTGTTTTTTCTCTCCCAAGTCCAAAATGATGAATATGGTTAGCTCTCTAGGCTGCTTTTAGAGCAAGCTAGCTAATTCCTTTTTGATGCGAGCCAGAATGGTTCATAGGATGGGTAACTCCAGGGACTTGACCCTCTAATATTTCCATGCTGTCTAATGTAGCTATGATAGTGTTAGGCTGGTCTCTGTCAGCCTTTCTGCCTCCAGCCCTGGGCCAGCAGGCCTGTGCCCTCGTGCTGTAAGGAAAACGCTCTGGCAGGTGGGTTAGTTGGGATGTGTCAAATTAAAAAGAAGTGACAAGGAGTGCCACATGGCATCCCAGGGAGGCATGAGCCTGGAGTTAGGGAATAGAGGCAGCCAATCCATACTGTGAAGGACTGTGCCCCACTTAGACTGCAGCCTGGGTCTATTGATTACTCTTCCAAGATGCATTTTTCAACAGCGTGTGTGTAACCCTTGATTTTCTGGTGTTGCAGTTGCCGAGAAAACAGGAACAGTGTCTCCGTTTAAACTTTTTTTACTTACTATTGAAATTTAATGCTAAACTATTACTTTTGTCATTTCAAGATGCTGGCTGAAGGAAGTCAACATTTTATCTGACAAAATATTCTCAATAATGGATACTAACTATTTTTCAGAATGCATTTTTTGGCTGAATGTGATCTATAAAAAGTTGAAATCCTTAAAGGAAATCCTATCATAATACATGAAAAAGAAAACTTTTGCTTTTGTTTCTAATTATAGATTATCTGATCTTTTTTAAACCTTTAAATACCAGTATTGAAGTGGTCTGATTATTTGGACAGTTGTCTGTGTTCCAATGTTTTAATTTATATATATCAAACTGGCTTGTTGAGGAAATACTGGAAATGCCAAACTCTAGATGTCTGGTAAACCTTCTCCAAGCAAAATCAGTTGTGAGATTGTTGTCTGCCTTTTTAAAGGGTTCAGCATAAATCGTTATACTGACAATTCCTAACCTGCCTGCTTAAAAAGCAGAAGTTTTTGTTAGTAACATTATAATTAACATATACTAATTAGATTAGTTTTCTCCTAGTAACTAGTCCAGAGACTTCTGTTGAAGTTGGTGTGACTGAAGTTATGTATGTCCTTAAGTGCTTTTTTGGATTAGGGCCTAAATCCAATTGCAAATAAAATGCTGTTCAACTCCTGGCTTTTATATTTTCATGCTCGTAAAAACAAGTCTTGCAACCTCAGTATCTGAATAATGAGAAGGTCTCTACTCCTAGCTATTTGTGGAGCTTAATTTTTACTCTCTTCATTTGTCCAAGCACATATGATCAATACATCCATGGCAGCAAAGAGCAGAAATATTGGGAAAAGCTGGCCCTGTAAGATGAGTGTGATAAGATTGCATCCATTTGCAGGAGAAGCTTGGATGAGCTATAGGAACAAAAGGTTTAGGCAAATTAGGCATTATTTTATGTTAGCTATTACAGTGTAATCTTTTATCTTTTTTTTTTTTTTCCTGAAGTTTTTTCCTTATTGTTCCCTGATGCGAATCACTGTGGACTTGCTAAGGAGTACTAGAAACTATGTCCTGTTAATAGGAACCGTGTCTTAACAGGAATTTTGTGCGTGTGTGTGTGTATTAGATGCCCTCTGAGGTGAGGGGCTTCTGGGCAAGCAGAGTGCAGCAAAGGCAGGAGCAGAGCAGGGACAGGTTCTTGTTACTGGCAGGTGGATTGCAACAAACCACTGCCAACCTTGAGATTCATTTTTCATTCCTACCAGAATTCTTGGGATTTTTCCCTCCACTCCTTTCTCTACTAAATCTCTCTTCATTTATGCATATATTCAGGACTTGGGAACTCAATGTGGAGTCTGAAAGGAAAGTTCTTGGGAACTCTAGAAACTGATGCTTAGAGCTCTCTATTCCGAAACTTTCTAATTGCCGTATACCTCTACCAAGGGCCCCTCACTGCAGATGACAGCACCTTGCAGGAAGATGTCAATATAAAGCAAATGTATAAAGATTACAATTGACTGTATTTGTCTCCAAGGTATATTTCACCTCAAACGTGTTATGTGTAATTCATTTAACGTAGCTGTTTTGATGTCTGCAAGACACTGTGCGCAATGATCATCTATTCCTTCCGTCTTATTCAAGCTTAACACCTCAGTTAAAAACAGAAGCTTCTTCCACCCACGTACTATTCTATTAAGCAATTCTGTTACTCTGCCAATTTTCCTTGCTCCTGTTCTATTCCCTTCTCTTTCATCTGTGTCTTAGAGCACAAGCAGCTTCATTTCTTCTTAACAGTGCTCTTTCTGTGTGGTTAATGCTTGGCAAGGGCAGCAAGGGCTGTGTCTTCTCTCGTGTTCTCCTTATTGAGTAGCATAACTGCAAAACAGAACTGGAATAAAAACATAGTTGTACCCTACTTGGGCTGTAGGCACACTGCTGTCAAGGCTTCTGTATCCATGATTCCGATGGCAAAGCCTGTGGCACTAGGGCTCTATGGCAGCTGCTGCAATGCATAATTGATGCAGCCCTGGAATACAGTTGCAAACACGACATGGCAGTGCATGCAGGAAGCCTCCAAAATGGGGGGCATTTTTCCATAGTCAAATATTGATGATTAACTGTTTAAGGGCCTTTGCATATTTCTTCAAAACTGGGCAAAGAGAATAGATTTCCCAAATAAGTCAGAATTAAAAGATTCTAGTGGAAATTAATGCCATTTTCATTAAGACAACTTTTTAAGTGCTGTTGTATCATGTACAGCATAAAAAGGAAAATGAGTAGAAACCTCTACTGGTTTGTATCTAGTAGGTAAAAATAAGACACAAGAAAAGGCAAAGAAAATACAACAAGAAGTAAAAAATATATTAAGATTTGGACAGTGTGATCAGAGAGTGAGTTCTGAGGCAAGTTTGCGGGGCAGCAATAGTTCTCAAACACGTGAGTCAACAAGTACCTGATTCTGAGGTGTTCTTGCCTGGCAACCTGAGGCCAAACAAAAATGGCCCTGTTGAGTACAGCTGCTGCGTGCTGGTACCCTTGTCATGCAAGAGGAGGCTTTTGGCCCCCAGCTGTGACTTGGGCTGTACAAATTCAGAATATTACAGGGACATGTCCCTAGTGTTTGGTTGTATCCTAACCTTGGTGTGCTTGCTTAGCTGAAAACAAACTGCAGTAATAAAAATTGTCTGGGGTAAATGTAAATGTTTGTCATGTTGCACAAAGAACTTTGGAGCCCATTGTACTGTGTATTTGGCTTTCTTCAGCTGGGGATATCTGACTGTACTGTGATATATACATTGGGACCTATTTCTTGATATGTTTAGGCCTTAATTCAGATATGAAAACAAAATATTGGTCGAAAATGGTAGGATTTTTTTTAATTCTAAAATTCATATGAGATGAAATAGTTTAAGGAGCTTTGAGATATTCAAGAGCCTGTAAGATCATATGCCCCCCCCAAAAAAAAAAAAAAAAAAAAAACACACAAGAATTTGCTAGAAGAACTCATGTAATTAGAAAAAAAAATCAATAATGAAAACTGGTATATGTGTTGCAGTAAAACTGTGGTGGTGTTCTTGCTGATTGTAACAAAACTTTGTGCAATCTTTTTGTAATTAGATGTGTTTTTCAAAAGGCAACAACCCAGTTTTGGAAGAATTTATTTTGTACTGGTATGGGTTTGTTAAATATATACATATATATATGTTTTATATATACATATATATATAGTTATATATAGGTTTTGTAATATAATGAATAACTGGGCCTATCAGGGAAATAGATGCTCCTGTTCAAGTGTAGAAAACCCTGTAACAGTCAAGTCTGAAGGTGGTTTTTCTAATAAGTATCTCAAGTAGAAAAGCAGTGGAAAGGAGAGGACCTGGTTGTGGTAAATACACTCAGGGGAATGGTGGCTCACAGGCTTGCTCTGCAGTGTGCGCCGTTCTGAACCTGGCTGCTGTTTAATTCCCTCTGTGTTGAGAAGCAGAGAAATTATGCATGAAACTGAATGCCTCCAATTTTACCACAATAAAAAGACAAACATTTGTATTACATATGTGACATTACTGAGAATAGAAGATGGTGGACTGTATTGGAGAGAGGAAAAAAAGAGCCCCCTCCTTCCCTCCCTGGGCCCTCCCCCTGCAAAAAAAGAGGGGAGTAAGAGATGAGAGAGACCTGGATCAAAGGAAGGTTTTCCACAATTCTTTACTCCTTTCCAGACCATCTGAATAGAATCTCATCATAGTTGATTTTACTTTAGCTGGACATTTAACTAATGATTTAAATATAGGGAAGGAGGAAATTCTTCTACCACAGAAAATAATATGTGGAGTTTTATTAATATTATATGGAAATAATATATATTTTTGGAGTAATAGGCAAACATTAACTAGTTTAAGATTAATTTAAAATAAGTAAGGCACTCGCTGCCACAGGGGAAAAAATAAGGGCCTCTTGTCATGTTATAGGCTTCGGTGATGCTTAAATGAGCCAGAACAAAAGATCTATTTGGCAAGAAGTTACATTAGGATTTGGTCCAGTTACTTCATATGTGTCCCCTTTTGTTGTCAACTGCAGAAGGCGATCCCATAATGGGTGGCCCTGTCAAAGACCATTTAGATAAAACAGAAGGAGACTTCGAGTAAAAATGAAAGCAATTTTTTCATCTACCTACAACAATGAGCTGAAATGCTTCCAGGGAGGGGAAAAACAGAAGAGTTTATTTTTCTGTATAAAAGGCCTTGCACAATTCTGCAGTGCAGTTCTGACCTTTTCATATACGGAACTAAGTGGTAAGGGAAATTGGGTTTCCTGTCAGCTCTTAAAATCTGCTATTTCTCTCCTTTTTCCTGTGGTCAATACTTGGCTTTTCTCTAAAGCCTTGCTGGGGATATTGTTATTTCAGTTAGACCATAAAGACCCTCACCTGCCACTGCCAACATGTTTCCTAGCAGAAATAGATTAGCTCAAATGACAGGATCCAGGCAAAAGTTCAGCTTTAATGTCTGATGCCTTATAGAAAGCTCTAGCAGCATGCAATACACGGCTTTGCTGCACTTCACTGTCAATATGTGCTTTATTCAAGGCTTGCTCTCACCTTTTTTTATTAAAAAAAAAAACATTTTAAATGCAGAGATATCATAAAATGGATTTTTTTCTTTCTTATAAAGAAAAATATGTTTCTGGCTTGTTGTAAGATGAGATGACAGGAAAGAGCAGAAGAAAAGTAGAGAAAATATTAGAAAATATTAGAAGTGAAAAAGATCAATTTAAGGCATCATCCTGATTTGAGAAATTGATTAAATTGGACAAAATTCTAAGCCAAAAGGGAATATTATTTATTGGTAGTGATTTATAAGAGCTTATAGAACGAGTAGGCTCATCTCTGTCTCCGTTTTCCTAACTGGCAAAGCTCTTAGGAGATGAAATTTCAAAAATGCAGGTAGCTGAAAACCCTGAAGAAAGGGACTCTTTGGTATGAACTGCTTCACTGGTGTTGCTATCATTAACTGAGGTTAAAACAAGGGCTCAGTTGGAAACATGTCATTAAAATTGTTTTATAAGAAAGAATACGAAAATTAATAAACGGACAGAGATGAGCCCCTGCAAGTGCTGGGTGGTCTGGTTGCACTGTTGTGATCTGCAGCTCTCCCTTCTTGCATCTGTGACACTGTAATTAAGGAGAATTAATTACCACGGTTGCCTTGTTAAGCCTAATGTTCATAATGAGCGCAAGGAAAAGGGCTAGAAGGGATTGTCTTCCATATCCTGACCTAACCCATGAACTGCCTGTGGAAAATAAAATACATGAGGAAAGATTTATTGAAGATGAGCTTCAGTGTTGGGGTATCAAAAAGACTTTATGCAAAGAGGTAGTGAATTAGGGAAACTGAAACATGTGGGACCTGACACTGTTTGCTTTTTGTCCTGTTCCCTTAACTTCAAATTTTGGGAAGGAGTGTAGAATGCTAATGAAAAGATGTTTTTGGTGATCATTCTTTGGGAACATAGGCTTGGGAAAGGCACAATGCAGAAAAGTAATGACTAATTTTTTTGTTGCTTTCTCTTTTTTTTTTTTTTTTTTTCCTGCAGAACATATCACACCATGTTTAAATGATGTATGACAGGTAGAGAGAGACCAGAATAAGAGGCAATGTAAAAACAGTCATGGTATGATATTCTATACAGAAGTACTCTACTTGGAGCAAACCAAATGGGCAGAGCTTAGAAATGCCTTTTCTGAAGGCAGTGTGTATCTGCAGAAACAGTGTTTGGCAAAACATGGCCCTGGTTCTCTAGACAGTGATTGGCATGACTTTATCTTTGAGTTTTTCGGTTCAGTCTTTTTCCTTCAAAATGGACCTAGATTAAAACAATAAAAATTTAAATTAGAGGGAGATACAACTGAACATCTACTGGGGTGAAGAAAACATTTCTGATCAATCCAAAATAAATATTTGGTAGCTTGAACTCATCTATTTTTTTTTTTTCTCACCAACTGACTTTGTTATTGATTGCAGAAAAAGAAAATTCTATTGATTAAACTCCGTAGTTGACTTGAGTGTTTTTCTTTTTTACTTAAAAACATGACGCAGATAAGTGGAAGCCAAGTCCTGTTACTTTAAAATATTTTTTTTTACAAATTTATGATACTTGCCTCCCTTGATGAAAATGACCTTGTATAATTTGTGTTTAACAAGACCACCTTTAAACTTTGAGAATTCAGTTAGACTTTTGCTATGCTTTTTGACAAGCTTCAGCTGACAAACCGCAGTTTCATTGAGGACAGGGAAGCTTAAATGACCCTGCGCTGTCACCAGTGCTCCTGATGTTATGGATGAGGATATTGATGAGTGAGGATGGAGGAAATGTGGTTCTGATACTTGTTGGGTGTGTAACAGGAGCCTTCACAAAAGGCTATTTAGTCTCTCACTATCAATCAGGCCTGTATCATTAGCATGAATTTCACCACAGGCAGGATAACAAAAGTCCTGGAAGCAAAATATTAATGAGGAGAAGATGGCTGGAATGATTTGGAATAATTTAATATGAAATTCAGGAAATGTAGCAAGAAATCTGCTCAAGTGTGCAAGCCTTGATTTTACTTTTGTGTGAAGGGCACCCCGATGACAGGGATGGAAGGGCCGCACAGCTTCCGATGCGCTCGCTTTTGTCTGGGGTGGGACTGACTGGTGGTCGTGCCGCAATTCCCCTCCCCGTTGCTCCTCGTTGTGCCGCTCTAGTCATTAGTCACTGACAGCATCCTGCAAGAGAGGAGGATCAGCGAGAGGCCGGGTCAAGGGCATGAGCAAGGGACTCCATGGAGACAGGCCGGCACGGAGAGGCTGACCTGTCCCTAGCGCTTAGTGAGGGCAAGTCTTGTAGCTCAAAGGGCAGTAGCTAAGCGCTGTGAAATGAGTTCCATGCAAAAGAAAAGATGGTTTGCACTGTCCTGCAGAAATTCCTCCAGGTCTTACTGATGGGCCTCACTCCTCCTGGTGTGGGCTTTCCCTGTGAGATGATCAATTTCTGAAGAGAAAGATCTCAGGGAGAAATCTCATGGTGACAGGACAGTGCAGTAGCTATAGTAACAGCCAAGGCGGTGGGAAAGGCTGAGGTGCTCTGTGCACCTTTGCCTTAGTGTGTGCTGGTAAGGCTCTCCTCCACGGATCCCAGTGCCCTGAGACCAGTTGGAAAGGCGGAGTAAAGAAGCCTTGGTGGAGGAGGATCGGGTTAGGGAGCATTTAAATAGGCCTGTCATGCGTTATTAGGGAACTCCTAGTCCCTCCTGCCTTCTGTGTCAGACACGGTTCTGCTCATGTGGTTCTGTGTCCGTGTTGGCTAAGCACGTGTTTTCTTCTTTCTTTCATGTGTTCTGGTATGAATACTCATGCAATCTCATTCTGCTGAGTCACTGAAGAGATTTCTTATTGAGTCACCCTTACCTGCCTTAGTTAAATTGTAAGTTATTAAAGGCAAATATTTTCTTACTGTCTACATATGTGGTTTCTTGTGCAACTCATTCTGGACTTCGGGTGATATTACAGGAGAACTAACATGTACTTTAAAAGGAAGATCTTGTATTCTGGCATAATTATCAGATCAAGATCAAGGAGGGGATTTTTCTTTCTTTCTCTCTTTCTCTCTTTCTCTCTTTCTCTCTTTCTCTCTTTCTCTCTTTCTCTCTTTCTCTCTTTCT
>JAUBNY010000070.1:671188-712473 GCA_032275445.1 Crypturellus soui | reverse complement strand
TCTTTGTCCAGAGAGTAGTAGTTCTTGTAGCAAAGATATCACATTCAAGCTAAGAATTTATTTGCTACTCCTAATGAGAATGAATGTTTATATTCCCCTCCTTAGGCAGTTTGCTCATCCTTAATTTGTTTATGAAGAAGCAGGACAATGTTCTGCAACATCTGTGAAGTATTAACAATTATTTCCCAATTACATCGCAACTACATAACATGCAGATTTCACTGTCAAGATATCTGTAAAACACTGCTAAAAAGAAAAGTTTTTTAGCTTCTCAGATTTTATTTAAACCTCCCTATCCTTTATGTGAGGACAGCTTTAATGTTCTTTATTACAATTTTAAGTAATAGCTTTATTTTTTTCCAAATACATACAACGGTGTAATCTCAGTTATGTAGCGTCCCCCAGCCGCCGCCTCTGGGTGTACAAACAGATGTCGGGGTAAGCCAGAAATGAACAGAGCCTGAACACTGGGAAGTAATGAGAAGTTTCATTTCGATGCAAACTTCAGAACAGTCCACCAACTAAATTTTTTTTGACATAAAGGGGTCAGGTTGTTACTGAGAAATCTCTTACTGGCCACTATAGTGTTCCCCCAGGAGTGCAGAAAATCAGTGGTGTCTGACAGATTCTAGTTGTGGGTCCACTTTGCTGCTTATTCTTTGCTCTAAGATGAATGAAACCTGCATCATTTTTTTTGTGAGATGAAAATCACCTCTCTGTCAGAGGTGCTTGATTTAGTTTGCAAAGGGGACCCAGCAAATGGCTCTTTTCATCCTGTAACTGCCCATGGCCTGCATGCTTCAGGAGCTGAGTGACAGTTCAGTGATGCTTTCTTTGCCATTGCAGTTAGAGATACAGGTAGTCTGTGTATGGAAATTAGCAGGTGCTTTAGTAAGTCATTTAGCCCATCTCAAGGCTAGAAAGTGCCACATGCAACCCAGTGTGTTCAAGACAAGCATGCTTGAGAGGTGGACTGTTGTGTTATCTTGGTGTATATAAAATGTGTCACTGCTGCTAAAATACTTGTATTTAGGCAGTTGGGTTGGGAAATGTCAGAAATGGATACACATGGAACACTAACTGTAGTTTTTCAGAACTGGAAATTCTGAGAAACAAACCTTCAGAAAAGCAGGTCCCCGTAAACACAGGAACCTCTTCTGTTGTTATAGGCAGTGAAATGGGCAAGTCCTTGCTATTACTTAATTGATAGCTAAATACAAAATGAAGAAGTGGTTCAGCCTATGAAATTGAGATGATTGTTATTTTTGGCGAGGCACAAGTGCCCCATTAGCAATTGGCAAGTAAAACTTCCTGAGCTTTAGACTTTTTGCATTCTGATGCTGGAAGTGAGTGTATGTATTGATTAACTGCTAGGTATGTGTGGGATAATTACCTTTAAACAGTAAATACACCAAGATATCTACCACTAACATGAAAAAAGAATTATTATTTTTTTAATCATCTCTTTGTATGAGACCATAATGAAGAGCTTAACAACAGAATTTTTTTTTTTATGGTTGGGGTCATGAGCCACAAATGACATGCGAAGAGAGGGACTTAAATATTAGTCATTAAAGACACTAACATAGCTGCAGGGGAGGAAAATAGAAAGCAAAGCAGTTCTCAAGTTTGACAAACGAGGTACATTCCCTTGACATGGAATCGTGTTAAATCTGCAGTGTGACACGATGGTCAGACTTCATCTTGAACATGGGGTGCAAGTTTCTTCACCCATGTTCAGGCATGATGTTGGCAAACTGGAGCAGGTACAGAGTTGCTGCTGCAAGGTTAATGAAAAGCCTGCCTTACGAGAGGAGACTGAAAAGAGATTGCCCATTTAACGTAGATCCCACTCAGCTTCATTTTCCTGAGTGCTGTCTATGAATACATCAAAGAGCGTGAAGGTAGGTAAAACAGGGAGGGGAAGAGAGATGAGCTACTTAATCTAAAGGACAGGCACAAGAACAAATGGGTATAAACTGGTCATGAATAAATTTTAGGCTGGAAATTAGAAGAAGGTTTCCTCACCATTAGAGGAATCAGACTTTGGAATGGCCTTTTAATTAGAGTAGCATGGGCAGAAATTACCAAGGAGATTATATGATATGGTGCCTCTGATAGCAGGGGACTGGAATCGATGAATTAAGTGGTCCATTTCAGGTTCATTTCCTGTGTGTTCCATGTTCTTTTCTACGAAGACAGGTATAAGCCATTTTCCCTTTCAAAATACAGAATCGAAAATCATGGCATTACTCAAAGCCATCGTAGAGCACTTGTCCACACAGGCACTGCAGAATGTATTTTGAGGTAACCAATCATGTGTATTGCTATTAAGCTGCTGGCACCTCAGTAAAACTAGATTCAGTACATGAAAAAGAACTTGGTATAGAAATTTGCTTCAGATTGTAAAAACAGTTGGACATTTGGTATGTGGCTAACCTGCAGAGATGAAAGAGTGGGCTCAGGTGAGGGGCCCTTCTTTTTTCTGTAGTCAGCCTGCATCCTTTCAGCTCCACCCCAATGCCATCCTATCCGAAAGGATAATTCAGTAACACTTCAGATGGGAGCTAATGGGAAAGCTGCAAAAAGGAACACTGGGTGGATTTCCTGTCTTGTTACTTACCAGACGTGATATTAAGACTGCCCCCCTCCTGCTAACAGGATCTGAATAAATGGTTGGATAAGTTAGTAAAATAGTAAATGTTTATGCTGTTCTTCAGGACTTATTGTAGCATTGGCTGTTCTGACCTCAAGTTTATGACTTTATTATATGCCAGCCCTCACCTGAGAAGGGCTTTTGACGGAGAGCTTCTTATGGAAAGAGCAAGTTTTAGCTACATTGGGAAATGTTGGAACTTAGTCCCTAACATTAATTCTAAAAATGATAGTATTAGAAAATGTGTGGATGTCTTGGGCATCAGTTCTTTGAAGTGGCAGACTGCATCGTTGGAAGTGGACCTAGAGGAGGGAGGAAAATTGTCGAAAATACTTCAGTGAGACACACAAAAAATGCAATTGTACAATAAATATTTAGCTTTTGATAGCACTAATGACCTTCCTAGAAGGTAGCCCTAGGGATTAATGAGTACCTGAGGTTAATAGAATCAGCTCCACCCAAGAGATCATTAATTCACAGCCAATGTCCCAGACTTTGTTCATTAGTACTTAAAAACAAAATCAATTTTACGTGGTTTAGGGCCCCTTTAGACCAGCAGGATCAACAACACAGCTTCTTAATTTTAAAAATGACCTTTCTGCTAAGATGTTTCCCCCTGTACATACCTCACACTTAAATAATATGTAAGCATGAAATGAAAATGCCAAATTTCAGCATGCTGTGTTTGAAATGCTTAATATATTAAATCCTGAGGTGCATTTATAATAAAAGCATAGCAGCTTTTTACATGAAACTTTTTAGATTCCAAAGCCTTTACAAGTTCTTAATTATTCGAAAGCATTTTCCAAACATTTCGGACATTGTGTTTCAATTTAATAATGTTTAAATTGAATAAACTATTTACAACACTGTTATTATACATGCCCTACACCTCTAGGTAGGCATGCTGCGGTAAAGGAATTTTGTCAACGTTTATGCTAATTAGTATTTTAAAACTAAATTTGAAGTTTTCTGACTTTGAAGATACTGGACTGAATTTGAAGAGGATTCCAGTAATTTTGGGTATTTTACTGGGGACCATATGGGCCTGATTTTTTAATTGACATCATGCATCTAAATTGCTCCTATTGAGGTGATTGCTAATCATGTGGAAATGTGGAAAATTTCTACAAGCATATTACCAAGGTGAAATGTGTTTGGAATAGGCTTCTGTTCAGAGAAATAGTTATAAAATAGCTTTTGTTATTAAAGATATGCACTGGCTTTGTAGAATCACTGAAATGGGTTGGACAGATAATACTGTATGACGGCTTTGGACTTTCAACATGCTTGGGGTGTGTGTGTGTGTGTGTGTATGTAATTTTTTTCAAAATAATCTTTAATTTTTGCATCTTGATCAGGATTGCAATGACTTGAATAGCGTAGCTTTTCACATTTTATAAAATTCAGCCTGAGACTGAGCAGCCAAAGTGGGTGCTACGGTGTTGATTTGTTATGGGATAAATGCGCAGGAAAGAGCCATCAATAACCTGCCGCACTGCATAGGCTGGGTGTAGCAGGGCGCTCTCCCAGCCTGGCTGGCGTGTCGTGTTGCATGAACTCAAGTGCAGCCCTCTCTCCTCATGACGTGGATGCTGAGCCTCTCCCTAAGGAGAGAAGGGCTGTGGAGCCCAAGTTCCTACCACCTCCGGGCCTCGTAAGTCCTGATTGTCAAGCAGGAGAGGTAAAATGATTGTGGCCTGGTTCATGCCACAGTGTTTTAATAAGAGCAGTTTCATGTTTAAAATGGAGCATGTGAACAGAGAGCTCCAGGCCCTTGTGTCCTCAGGCCAAAAGACATCTTGTCTTATTTGCCGCAATATATGCAGCCAGGGGAATCTCCTGGAATGCCTGAATCTAGAAATTGTGGTTTAGGCCTTTACTCTCTGTCATATTTAAATTACTGAGAATAACAGAAAGCATCCTGAAGAATTATTAGCTTGCCAAAATGCCATTGATTAAGAGACATTGCTTAAAATAGAAACTACTGGCCTTTTTTTTTTTTTTAATGACTTTGAAAGTATTTCAGATTTAAGCACTATTTTTTTTATATCTAAAAGATACGCATATCTTGCGTTTTCAGTTTGCTTAAAATCCATAATTCTTTTGCCTCTCCTCCAAATTTTATCTTATATCTGAATCTGGGTTGATAATGTGCTGTGCTCTGCTTCTGCTCAATATAATTGATACACCTCAAACTTCAATTTAAGTAAGGCTTTTTCAGTTAATTTCACATTCAAAATACTTGAACAGTTACTCAAATATAGTGACACTCCTGTCTGTTGGGCTTGAGTAAATTCTTTTGTGATTTCTTTTTTGTTTCATGAAAACACTCCCCCATTTAGCTCAGCAGAGCATTATTAAAGTTATTTTTTTATAACACTGTTAGTTTTCATAGATTTTTGTCCATCGGATTTTCTTTACTGCTTAAAATGCTACCAAAACTCTTGTTCTAATAAGTGCCTGCTCTTTAATAGTGAAATGCTAGGGAAGCGAAGGGAGGCTGTAAAAGAAATCGTTTATGTGGAGGGAAATGCGCCTGTGCAGGGGCTGATGCAGCCTCTCGCGCGCTCCGCAGACCTATAAAGCACTTGCTAACGAGTGCCAGGTAATGACAGTGGCTTCTAAATAATTTTTTGTTCCTTGCAATTGAGTTGAAATGTTTAAAATACGGTAGTTAAAAAATAGTCTTTCTAGGGGAAAACAAATAATTTTCCGTTTGATCTGCACCACCTTTTTAATAACGTTTTATGGTATCACACAGAGGAGAAAACAAAATAAATTCAGCAAATGCAGAAATCAATAGAGGAGCTGGTATTTCCTCCGGTGAATAAAATCAATTACAGCTGCAGAAGAGAAGGGCTTCTCTAAAAATGAAGGAGGAGTAGGTAGTGGGCGAGGGAGACGGCCGGCTGGGCGCGGAGCCGTGGCAGCGCGCGGGCCTGTGGCGGCCGTGTCCTGCGGGGCCGTGGCTGTAGGTGTCACTGCAGACATGGCTGTGGGGTCAGGTGCGGCGCTGTCGCCGCGGCCCATTGAGCTGTCGCCGCCGCGCTCGGGTGTTCAGCATGCGCGGGACGCGCTCTGCCCGGCGCTGGCAGCAGAAGGTGACATCTGGTGACTAATGGGCTCACGTGCGAGAGCCGTCCCCAGCGCTCCTCGGGCTGCAGCTGCGCCGCCGCAGCGCGAGGCGCAGGAAACGCAGCGGTCGAAAAAATCGATACCCTCTGATTTGGGGGGAAGTGTAAGGCGGCCGCGGCCTCAGACGTTTTCCCATCCCTGGGCTGCTGATAAACGACGGGGCTGCGCAGCCGAGCGCGGCAGCTGCCTGCGTCTCCCGCCTTGCTCGCTTAAACCCATCAACTTTTCACGAAATGGCTGCACCTCTTGCAACAAAGATGGACCCTTTCCAGACGCAGTCCAGACCCTGCTCTGCGTCCCTTATCGCACAGGGTCTGCCGCAGCCAAACCCGTCTGGTTTCAGGGTAACCTCAGCTTGTGATCTGTCTCTCCGTAAAGCTCACAAAACCAAACCAGAGCCTTGCTGCTTCCTCAGGGGCAGCTCCGTGTGAGAGAAAGGCATCTGTCACTTAAACTGCCTGAAACAAAGGCTGAGCTGGGCTGTGGTGGCCGAATATTTCATGTTGGAGCCACTGATCAGATGTGATTTATTTGTAGGATTCTTAGAAATGGCAGAGGGAAACCGCAGGAAGAGCCTGGCGCTGCAGATGGTGGTAAAAACTGTGTTATTAGCAGCTGACAGCCCTAACCACAGAGTGGAGAGCACAGATAAATTCGTGGCTGGGAGTTGGTGTTTAAAGCAGAAAAGGGATTTTAAGATGGGCTTTTCAGTGTGTGCAGGGAGGGAAAAGGGGAAGAGAGCTGGGAGGAGGGGGAAGGAAAATTTTCTTTCTTACCGCACCTCAATACTGCAAATAAATCAGTGTATTTGGTGTCAGGGAGTTGCTGAAAAGAGCTAACAGGGGACACGGAACAGCAAGGAGCTGAGCGGAAAGATATATTTTTGCTGTGCATGCACACATACGTGCACAGATAATACGTGATTTTCCATCATCCGAGCCTCTGGTGTGACAGAGGGAGGGAGGGAGGGAGAGCAGTCGCATGCATCAGCCTCATAAAATCTGCAAAAGCACTGTTCTTAATTCAGCCGTCGGCTGCTCCCAGACCTCATGCAGAGAATTACAACGAAATTCTATTTGCAGACTGACATCCCTAATGCTGCTGTGTCCTTATGTTTACTTCGGTTAACTGTCAGCCCTTATAAAGTGCACCGTACCGCAGCCACCGCTGTGGAAAAGCAAACCCTGAGCGTCGCTGCTTTGGGGGAGATGTTTGAGAGAAACACATAAATAGAGGAAGCAGGGGAAATAATAATAATAAAAAAATGTGCTTGTGTGTCTGCACAATCTGAGACTCAAAGCAGAGATCATTCAGCCCTTGTTTTCAGCACATTTCTTGGTTTTAGTCTTGGCTGATAAAATATTTAACAGCCATCTTAGCACTCAGCATAGCAATAACCAGAGAACATCCGAGCTCCGAGCCCCCACAGAGACAGAATTCCAGTGACGTGAAGTTTTCTTTTCCCCTTTCACGTATTAAGTGCTGTCTAGCCTAGCTCAAGGCTTAATGTGAATTTGTTTAAAAAAAAGAGGCTCCATTGCAGCATACCCTTTTGCTAGAACATTCACACGGTTTTCTCCAAGTTACAAAACAGAAGGATGCCACCCGCAATGACACATTTATTGGACAAATTTCCTTGCTTGTAAACAGACAAATAAAACAAAGGTTGCTTAATTGGGGAGGTGGGGAGAGAAATGGGGTATTTTTTTGCCTGAAACCCCCTATTAAGATAGGGTTTCATTTTTGTACATGGGCATAAATAAAAGGCAGTTGCTGAATCTCTGCTCCTTGGAAGGTATTTTCCAAGTAAAAAACCTAGAAAAGAATGGAAGTGGGAAATCAGACAAAGGGAATGAAGTAGCTTGTAGGAGATACCCTGGCTATTTTCCGCTCTCGGGCTAGGAACTGAATAAGGTATAATTCCAATCCAGGCAGTGTGCTCATGGTCTTAATTGTCAGATCACTGGCATTTTTTATGGCAGGTAAATTGGAGAAATGTTAATTAAAAAATTAGTTATAGGATCTGCTTTCCTTGCGGTATTTTATACAGAAATACAGTATATGAGCTGCTATATCATGATGTAATGATGGAAATTGACTTTTTTTTTAACTATTTATTGCTGACAGCTCCAGTTTTCATGGAGTCTTTTCAACATTTCTCAAAGGTTGACACTCGTAGGTGTTTTGTTAGAGAGGCAATATCAGTTTGGGGGATTTTCATTAGAGCCGTCATGATTTGAGGAGTTTTTCTTTGTGCTACTTGCGAGAGTGAGGAAGCTGCACCATGCTTTTAGCCGCCTGCCTTTCCTGATATGAAACTCATGATTTGGTGAGGCTCAGAAACTGCCAAGCAAATTCCAAGTCTCCAAAATTTTATTGTTAAAGAAAAAAAGTGGCATTTATTTATCCATCTTGGTTATGATACTGAATGGGTTCCTTGTTTTTTTTTTTATAGAAATAGAGGTGAGAGTGCTGCTTCTATTTGTTTCCTTTCTATTTTTCTTAACATGAGATCCTGTTATATGCTGTGAATGGTGTCCATAGATTCAGCTGTTCAGAGCAAATTCTTACATGCCAGGTTATCTGTGTTGAGATGGTTACCGTGTTTAAGTTTTTGCTAAGCATGCCTGGAATTTTACTCAAGTTGATATCCAAAAAATGCATTTCTCTCTCACTAAATCTTTAATACCTACATGCTCTGGAGCAGGGGCTCTAAATGTAGAGAACAGGTTGTCAGAGACCGAGTTGAAAAATGTATGAGCATTACAGAGGAAGGCTCAAGAAGGAACAGTTGACATTTTATTGTTGTTGGTGGTTCCACGGTTTTCTTTAAAATTAAACATGAACACCTTGTAGGAAGAACAAGGTGAAACATATTCTTAATAAAACTAATAAATGAAGCTCTAAAATCCTTTTCGCTTTATATAAGTTGTTTGGGTTTTAATGGTATGAATGGTGAACTTCAGTTCCTGAGCTTACCCAAGCCTCTGTTTTCCACCACCTTATTAGACCTCTAGTACTCGAACCATTACTAAACGGACGTGTCATACAGGTCCCATCACCTGACTGCAGTGTACAAAGGAGCTTCTGTTGAGTTAGAAATGCAGAAATCCTAACTACACCAGCATAATTGCACGGTTAAAACTGGGTCTTTATATTCTTTATCATTGCCTTGTGTTTGTTTCTGAGCAGCTCAAATAGTCTGTATTGCATAGATCCATGTACACAGTTTATGCAGATTCTGGATGCATATTGCCCTGGCTGCATGTTAGAGTTTTATACACTTTTCTGCTTTAGAGAGCCACCTCTCGTGCTGAATAGGCTTATGCTTCAATGTTGGTGTTGGGTTTTGATTGTACAGGGCAGAAGGTAACGAGTACTCCCAGGGTTAATATCCTGAGAAAGTCGACTGCAAAATGTAGCATCTTAGTGGCAGTACAGTGACACACCAAAGGTGTTTTCTGTACAAAGGAATGTGAAGGAGACCTCAATTTAGGACACTGACTGTGATTATATAGGTGAACACATACTCCAAATTTGACAATCTCATATTTATGCAAGGTGTCTTATGAATATGTACTTGATTGAGCAGTCCCCTCAGTTTCCCTGACTGAAGGCTTCCCTCCTCGGCTGTAATTCTTGAAATGAATTCACCTGGAGATACCTAAGCTGTTGCAATGCACACATTAATTTGTTGCCAGACATGTTTAGATAATTCTGCAGTTATGAGTGTTCCACTGTGTTTTGCTAGACAGATGAACACAGTTAATAACATTACAGTGAGAAGGCATTTAGTATTTACCAAAAAACATTTAGCTGTGGTATCTCTGGGGATTTATTTGGAGTATTGGTATTTTCACAGCTGCAAAATACAGGTGGTGTGGGCTGTTGTTGAATGAGTATGACATGTTTTTCAAAGACAGAAAAATGAAGTCAACAGTCACACGACTAATTGACAATCATTAGCGGGTTGATCTTTTGCACCAATTGTTGGTTTAAGGCTTGAAAAATCTATCATTATCCCTGACAGCAAAAATTAGCCTGGTGAGATTCTGGCTCTCAGTTGACTAATTAACTTCTCTAATGCTGATAGACTTCCACCAGGTACACCTAGGAAATGCATCCACTGTAAGTATCCTCAGATACTGATTCATTGAATGCAGTCTCTTTTGGGAGCTGGAGAATCAGGAGATACATGAGCAGTCTGTTAGCAAAGAAGGTGTTAAGGTAGGGAAACAACTTTCTAGGTTGTCTTACGAGAAGGTCATCATGTCTAAGCAAAAATATCTTTGTATTCAATATTTTCTTACCAGGTTTCAAAAGCCGATGTCTAGATTGCGGAGCTAGCATGTACTATCTTAAAATTATATACAGTATGATAGATAATTCCAGTTTAACTTGTTTCTTGTGGAAACTACCAACTAGGCCTAACTACACAGAACTGGTAATCAAAATCTATTTAAAATAAAGGATGCAAACTCGCAGTGTTCTTATTGTTGCAGTGTCACAGATTCACAAAGTGGTTGAGCTTGGAAGGGACCTTTAGAGATCATCTAGTCCAAAACCCTGCTCAGGGTCGCCTAGAGCAGATTGTCCAGGACCTTTTTCCAGTAGTTGAAAGTGACTTTGCAACTGTGTGCAAAATTATTTTCAAACACTATTTTTGAAAATAATATCTCTAATTCTGTAACAGCAAAATAATTAATGAAAAATACTGTAATTGATAGAGGAATATTAAGCTATTTAGGAATATTCCATAATATTACCCAAGAATTTTCAAGGTGGTGACTATTTCTGTGTTTATTTAAATCATTGTGGCCAGCTGATGAGTATTTCTCAGCAGGAATATATAGCTCTTCCGGGAAAGAGCTGACATTTACTGTCATGACTGAGGAAGATCCAGAACAATGGTAAGTTAATAAAAGTAAATATCAAAATGTTAGGTGAAAGGCACTCCAATGTATGAAAATGAGGTGCATCCATTATATTCTTCCAGATTTTCCTTTTGGTTCTTTTAGCTGTAGTTAGTGAAGCTGAGACGGAAAACGATAATATATTTTTGAATACTACCAAGTGTAGTATTCAAAGGCTTCTACTCGTCTCTCTGATGTCTTTGATCTCATTTGGGCTCTCAAATGGCTTTGTGTTCTAATCTATTACTATCACAGACTTGCTCTGACAACCTAATGAGTTACTGTCATGTGCTTTATCTTTAATTTGACCACATCTGGGTGTTCTGTAAGGATGTGAAATTAATAATGTGTAAGTTCTTGAATACTCTTTGACATAGTGCTTTCACATAACTTATCATCTTCTCAAAGTGTATTTTTAAGTACATTTTTCAGTGGAAATATTGGTATCTAGCTGTGTTCAGACATGCTGCTACCAGCTTTGAGTGCTGGTAGACTGCAAATTTTGAAATGGCAGAACAACTCTAACAAGTGTCTGCTTGTCTTTGGGTGTTAAGGGAGACTCCTGGCAGGCTTGTGTAGAATGTTTCAGTGTTTCTTGTGGTATTTGTGTGTGTGCCTGTGTGTGTGTGTGTGTGTGCAAAATAGTGTGTCTTGGTTCACACTTCAGCACATGGGATTTACCTTTATTTAACTGGTCAGGAGTGGCTTATATTAGATGCCAGAGTCACTGCGATGAGACCCTGTACAAGAGACCCTTCCCACACCTTCGTGTTGGTTGAAGCTTGTGTCCCACTTGAGAGCCCGAGCTGGCTCGCAGTGAACAAAAGGGAGTTTCATTTAGTGATGGACAACTGAGAATATTTCTTTGTACTGTGACCTAGAAAGCACATTAATGAAATAACTCTACAAGCACAGTTTAGCAGTACTAAAGAAAAGATGAGAATTTGGAAGCATCTGGGCACCATTGCAGAGCCTATTTGTGCTGCAATGCTCTAACAAGCTGCCATGCAGTAAGAAGGGAAGGGGAGAGCTCGTAACCCCAACAGCTCAGCAGCACGTCTGTAAACAAAATTATTCAATCTTATATCAGCTTTCAATATATACTAAGGCTTTTTCATGGAGAGCACTGGGTTTTGATATGCACTTCAAGTAAAGCACGTGGTTAAGTGCTTTTTCAAATTGCAGCTGAAAGAAGTAAGCTAGTCTTTGTTGTCTATATAGGAGCTGCAGGAATTGATCCTATCTGCTGGCCAGTATGGAAAAAATATCACCCTGTTACTAATGAATAATTTTAGTCTTTCATCTGAGAATGACATAAAATGTTTCTCTTTGTCCCCACACTCTTTTCAGCTCAGTGAGTAACCATGTGTTTATGGTGTTTGCAGGAACCTTTACTGCCTGTTTTGCTGGCACTGGTTCTGGTTCTGTAAATTTGTCTCGCTGCCATTAGTGCTTTTATTCCTTAGCAGGTGTTTTATTTAATTTGGATGCTGCTTTTATAAGCTCTGGGAAGGAACACTCTTGTGTTATATCCCACTTCCCTGATTTAGGTAAAGCTAGGATCAGGCCCTCAGCAGCTAAATATTCTGCTGATTTGTTACATGTTAAGCAGCAACTCACTCCAACACGAGTCACATATAAGAGGGTTTTTAGAGGAACAAAATGTGCTGTGTGAGAACTAGTCCCCCAGATAACTGCAGATGCTGCACTGTAGCTTGCTGCAGAACTGGGAGGTTCTGCCTTCTAGCCTTGGAAATACGGTGATGCACAACTTTGTGTTTTACAAAAATACCTGAAATGTCTTTGGGAAAACCCTTAAACCTCTTTGCTTCCTAATTTGTAAAACAAGGCTTTAAAGTGTTTATTTCATAAGAAAGCTAGTTAGTTGATGCATGCCCTGTTGATGCCTCTTATTTTAAGCATTTAAAAATCTCTGTACTTTAAATATTATCATTTAACTGGAATATACAAAGCAAATGAAATGTACCTTTCACTAGTCACTCGCGCAGTACCAGGGAACTCCTCTCTAGTCTTTATTCTCTTCCCACAATTAATTAATTTCTTTCTCTCTATGCAGCTTTAAAACTACCTAATTACCTGTAAACAAAAGGAAACATGTTTCTGGATTTTTAATGGTGGAGTTTAATTTTCACTAATCTTATTAAATAATAATATTAATAAGACTTAACCATTTTCTTACAAAGAGAAAGAGAGCACCACAGAAAACATGAATACATTTAACCAGTGTAAAACAGCTTGAGCCATTTTCATTTCCACTGTGTATTATATATTTTTTAAAGAAGAAAATTAGACACAGGAGAATTAATTTTAACTTCATTGCTTATGAATTATTAATTCCTTATGACTGAAGTTATTTACATATTGAATAGAAGTTATGCAAAGAACAATTAGAAAGGTGTAGCTTTCTCAAACTTTAAGAAGCCAAAATAATAGGCTGTTGCTTTAAAATAAAAAAGGCTTATTTGATTTGACAGTCACATTTCCATCAGTTTTCCCAGGTGGCTGTGTACACTGTTACATGTATTCTTGCAAGGTTTAGGATTGTAACTTGGGCATGCTCTGCTTTTATATCGACTTCTTGACCTCCAAGTCACACTTGAGCAGTTTTGTGTTTTTAAACTTTACACTGGATATTTCCTTTTGAACCACCACCGTCTCAAATTCACACCCTGCTTGCTACCAGATCCCGTGGCCCTGCCTACCTTTGGCTTTGCTCCCCTTTCTGTTTCTCAGAGGAACTTTTGTGCTGCTGTTCTTTCAGCTCTCTGTTGACTGACGACGTTTTTTTTTCCTCTTTTTTTTTTTTTTTTATATAACATTTGGATCCATTTGTTACCTTCTAGACTCTCAAATATCTGGCTCTTAACCTACTACGCTGCTGTATTTTTTCTTACTCTATTCGGAACTTTCCCCAAGAGACTGTTCCTACCCCTCCTTTTCCCACCTCCTTCCTATTCTTGGCCCCTGGCCATGTCTGTCTTTAGAGATTAATCCTTCTCAGATTGCTGCCATGGCATGCTAAATCTTGGGGAAGCAGAGATAGATCTTTGTTCTGAAATACTTTTTCTCTAAGTTTTTTGTTCCTACTGATAAATGAGAGTATAGTTTTGTTTTAAGCAAGGTATCTGTTTTTTATATACCCCTAGTCAAAGAAACTTTAAAGGAAGGAGTGGAGACACCTGGACACAGGTGAAAAGGTGATAAACATTTCTGTAGCCAGGGCATGAGCTGGCTGTGCTAAATATTAACCCACAGTAGTTAAAAGCTTGATAGTGAATGACTGAAAGGAATAACGGAGACCACAGGGCCAAACTGAGCCATATCATGTGATGTGGGTTGCATTGCTCCAGTGCAGAGTGCTGGTTGCTAACACAGAGCGGCTTTTGTTGTAACTCATACCTTAAAGTTATAACTGCCTATAGCTGTCTGCCTTTTGCATCCTTCCTAATTTCCAGGTTAAGGACCTAGGGCTTTTATTTTTCTCTCTAGGTTTGCACATATTTATGCTCAACAAAAATTTTACCTCAAGTATTTGCCAGATGCCAATACTGTAGGAAGATACTGAAAGGCCAGGACTCATCTGCTGTACTTTACTTCCCAATTATCAAGCCAGGTTATGAAACTGCTGGAACATTAGTGACACCATGATGTTATAATATTTTAGATGATGTGGAAGTATCTGGGGATCTCTGTTAAAAAGATAACAAAAGCAATTCCAGATTTATACTAAATTGCAAGAGAAAGAATATTGGCTTGCATTTTATTCCTTCTTAATGCCAGATGGATTAGTGTTATGATAATGAATATCTAAGGAATTAAACATGATTTGTCATTTATTGCAAAGTGTTGCCCAGATCAGTAATCCATCATTGCTTTTTCAGGAAATATGCTTGATCTGTGGGTGCGATCTCAGAGATAGTAATATCTTCATTTAAAAAAAAGCCCATTGCCACTATTAACATAATGTTCTAATTATATCTAAACAGGCTAAGCCCTAGCAGTTTAGCAGGGTGTGAAAGGGGACCTAACCCATGCTTCTAATGATATTACATAGGTTTACAGTAATGGGTGAAGTTTGTAGTGCCTAGTTACCTTCATGCATGACTATTCTGTTTTTCCCTGTGGTGTACCAAGCAGATGGAATGGTCACTAAGTTAAAATATGAAATGCTGGAAGGGTCACAGTATCTGCAGGATGCTGCTGTCTTTCTCATCTGTCTTATAATTATGATACCTTTTTTTTCCGGTAGCAGCTGTAGGGAATGCAACTTGTATCTGTTCCTCTCACCTAGAAACTGAAAATAAAGGACAGGTGAATTTGTACTAATGAGGTAAGGCAGCTTTAGTTTGCACGAGCAAATGTTTCCAGTTCAGATGGTCAGATTTGTATTAGGAGGGAAATTAGGAGTATTGTATTCAAGAGAGTAAGGGTTGCTCGATGGACTCCAAAAGGAGGATAATGATGTGATTGGGTTCAAAAAAAGCACAACAATCTTGTAGAAAGGAAAAAAAAATACTGAGGTTGTCAGGGGTTAGGATAACAGACAGGCACCAGAAACTCATCACAGGGAAGTTCAGCTGGTTCTGGTGGGCATTAACTGAGACCCTGTGAATGTTTGCCTAGGACTATTGCATGGCATGAACAAAAAGACCAAAGTAGGGGTTCTCTGCTCTACTCGGTTTCTACAAAAAAATGCTGAACCTGAGTTGACCAATCTGTTAATCCTTCTCATGATGAGCTCTCCAGAAGCAGAGGCTTTAAACGCTGAAAGGGCAGGTTTTCTTAGAGCATGAACTAGGGTACTTAACGTATTCAGAGAACACTTGAAGTAACGTAGGAAGGCAGAATTGGAAAGGGTTGGTAAATACCTCTTCCCACAGTGTCTTTATGGGAAGATACTTGGTTCAATACTTGGTTTCAGTCAACTCTGTGATTTTGCGTTTTAGCAGAAACCCTGCTCAGCCACTCTTGCTTTCTGGTAAGCATCTCCTTCCCTGGCTTCTGAGGCCTGTTGCCTGTTTCCTTCTCGGCAGCACTGTCACTGCATAAACTGCTGGCTCCCACTGCCTTTCTCTCATTCTCTCTTTCCCTCTACAGCCTGTAGTCTGGGGAATTTTCACCCCCTGCAACCGGTTCAATTTCTCGACAGAACAGGAGCTCCCCCTGCTCCTTCCTTCATGGGGAGGTTACCTCAACCAGTCAGTTTTAACAAAAACAGAAGATGCAGGAGTACAGCAAACAGAAGAGATGGTGGCTGGCAAAGCCAGGCTGCAATATTTAGTGGGTTCAGGTGTAGTGAGAGCTTAAATGAATTCAGATGGAGCTTTATTGCTATTACCACAGTGGTGTCCTTTGGCAATCTAACATGGGAGAAGCAGCTGATAAATGTGTAGGTAGGCCCCTGTTGACTGCAGAAAGGGCCGTTGGAGCCAAACTTTCAAGATCCTGTATCTGTAAAGTTGTACCACTATTTAGCTCTTCTGTTGTCTTGTAATTTAAGTTTCTTTGATAGATAGATTTTTTTTTCCTGTTTAGCTGTTTTGATAGTTGCAAGATAATCAAGTTCTTTAAATTTACTTGTGTGAAATGGAATAATATTTTTTTGGCCAGCTGACGCTCAGGACCAACTCTGGAAAGTGGGAATGGAAAATGGAAGTGCATTGGGTTGCTTTGGGTATCTAGCCTCTGTTTCATTTTAGTATCTTCAGTGCCATCTTTTGAGCCATAGCTGCTGTATATTTTATGTGACCCCTATGAGATGTCCCTCATTGCAAATCCAGCCCTCCAGTAAATCTGTCAGTCCTTGCAGTGATCTCATGACTTGCCAGACAATACATGCCATTTGGGGAAAGAAGCTTTGAATCAAGTAAAGCAGTCAGAAGTGTTGAAGCATTGTCTTCAAACTTGGTTTATTTTTGAATAAACTTGTGTTATCATTGTTATCTAGATTATAGTAGTGCCTACTGGCCCCAGCAAGATTAATATTCACTGCTTGCTGCACCATATGAATAGTTCCTAGACCAAAGGAACTTAAGAAGCAAAGGAATTAGAAATGGGATTAGGGAGCCATAATGATTTTCCCATGGTTACCTAGCTGGTAAGTGGCAGAACCAGCGATATAATTTATATCCTTTGATTTCCTGGTCCTCTGTAATCTGACTACACTGAGTTATGCTATTTTGAAATTTTGCTTGTGGTCTCTATGTCTTTTTGAATTCTTATTGACACTGTTTTCTTCCTTTCTTGTGATTTATGGAAAAGCAGCGCTAAAAGGTGTAAAAGTATCAATTAAACTCTAACATGTGAATCACATGAGATTCACACACAGTGAGCGTTTTGCCTAATAACCATAAAGAAAGCTAACTCTTTCAGTAAAGAAAATGCTAGTATTTATACATAATGCTCTTGTTTTACCACATCATTAAATACTGGCTGCTTTTTTATACGCGTCACTCAGCAAATTACTTTATGCATCAGGGAATCCAGTGTACCTGGTTAATGGGCTGATCTTGTGCTTAGAAACTGTAGTGATGAAATGTTAGACCTTCACTATCAGTAACTCAATAAATAATGGAGGTGGAGAAAAGTCAGGTAGGTTTTATTGTGATTTGTGATACAAGCTTTACACATGAAAATTTACCAAAGGTTCTTTTGAGTGGATTTCATCCGAGCTGCATAAATCTAGGAGTTTTATTGAGAGTAGGAATGTGTAGAGATTTAGCAAATATTTCTGCAAATGCTTTAAGCAAAGTGGCAAAAGTAGGGGAACTTGCATAGACCAACTCTTTTCCTCAGGCATACAGTGCATATTTTGGACTGTCCAAGTCATGGGAGAAAATAAAACGATGTATGACAAAGAGGAGACTTTTCTTCTAAGGTATGTTCTGCACTTCTTACTGCAACCCTACTGTACAAGAACTCGTTCTTGGTCTTTTTTTACCCCCAAAACTCACAAGCTGAATCTCCATGATTATATGTGGAGTGCTTTGCAGTACCTTCAAAAGTCTTCTAGACAAATCCTACAGAGCATCTAAAGATCCGTGAAGGGAATCTTTCCACTGGCTTCAGTGGGCTTTGAATCTCACTGGAACTTATCCTTTAAAGCAATACAAATAGAAGATCTGAAGGCAGGAGTGTATTTGCATATCTCCTTAACCCTCCCTCTAAATACTAGAGGCTTGACTTTTATGAGGCTTTTATCTTTGCCTCTCGCTTCTACTTCTATCCTTTCCCGTACATACAAAAAGAAGTGTTTTTAGGCCTTTTTTTCCTTTCTCCTTCTCTCTTTTTCTCCTTCTCTCTATATCTCTCTCTCCCCTCAGTTTGTTTGAAACCCTTCTCTCCCTGCCGCTCTCCCTCCACATTTTTGTATAGGGTATTTCTGTATTTCTTCTGATGGAAGGAGGAACACGATCTGGCTAGGTATGTCTCAAAATCAGGCAGAGTAGTGCAGAGGTAAATAACTTCTTTTGTTAGAACCTTCTTTACTATTCACTGCTTGGTCAATAGAATCCTTCTGAAATTAAACAGAAATCCAAGTTGGTATTTCAGAACATTCTGTGCCTGTACACATTGACCCTAAAATGTCCCAGGTTTCCAGTGATTCTAAGTGGCTGCAGACTCGACTGCTACATTTGGCCCTGAGTTTACATAATCCCTGGATGGAATGGTTAAATCAATAAAACTAAATTTCTGCCACAGTTAAGCTGGCAGAAAGCCCTTAGAGATGTACAGTGTTCATTTTTTATATATATATATACATAGTTAGTTGACTGATTCTTTGCTAGTACGTTAAGTAGAAGGGTAATACCGACATGATCTTCTTAGTCCTAGGTCCCACATGAATGGGCCTCCCTATGTCTTTTTCAGATAATAATACTTGTTTCTCAGCAATGTTGGTATGAGGGTACTAGTAGAAGGGTATTCTGCTATAAAGGGGTTGCTTTTTTAGGTTACATGGTTGCTGTAAATATTTCCTAATTATCTCCGTTATGGTAAAAATCTGAAAAAGTATAAATTGAGTTCTTTGCATAATTTATAAAAGCTGAATGTTTCTTAATTAGTTCTGTTAAGTTAATGATATTGCAGCCTCATTTTTCCATAGCCCTGAGCAATGACCTTTACCCTCCCCATTTTTAACACTTTCTTTCAGTTGAAAAACATGTGGTGACCTTCCCCATCTTGAATGATTTTTGGGAGACATAATGCTTTGGAAAATGTTACAAATCCCTTCTCCCCTCTCCCTTTGAAAGCAAAGAAATGGTCTGCTTTATGCAGGCAGAGTAAAAGCCTGATTTATACAGATCCTCTGAAGAATGCTGGTGAAGTGCATTCCTTCAGTGTTTTCATAGAAACTGATGTGAGCTGCATTAGCAGAAGATGTGAAAATGGTGAGGTGGGGGAGAGAAACCTCTCTCAAAAGGATTCTAAAATAACATTTTGCATCCTCGAGTAATTCCCAGCTCTCCCTGGCAACCATTCATTTCTTCCGAACAGCAGAAATTTGCAATATGAAAGTGGATTGGCTTGCTTTTCCCATGGGGCTCTGTATCTCTTCATCCACCGCCTAGGGTAAAAAGCAATGCATACGTTTACAATATAAATGTGATTTAATCGACCTCCCTGTCAGCGAGAAATGGCAAGCATATCAAACAAGCCCAAGATGTTAGGACGAAAAAAATCATAAATTATTCCAGTGATGAGTTTTTGAGCAGCATTTTGGACTACTAGATGATTCTATGTAAAGCTGTTCCTTGAAACAATAATTAAGATAATTCTGTGTGACAAGGAGAAAAATGTTCAGCTTTGTATGAAGCGTGCTTTATGTTTAGTAAGCTGAATGTTGGCCATATTGATTGGAATTTCCCTTAGCTGCTGGAGCACAAGGCTTAAGCTAATTGAATGATGCACCATCTTTCAGGCTAAATCAGGAACGTGCGAGGGTCCCTCGCGGCTGCCCCATGGGGGTGGGTCTGTGCGGGTGCCCAGTTTAATGATTTTCAGTAACAGTATTTCTTTTTTTTGAGTTGTGAATATATAGCTATGTGGAAGACAGGAAATGCTCTCTGTTCCAAATTCCACCGCTTGAAAGAGATTCTGCTCGTCCTGAGTGAAAGTGCAGGAGGGTTCCTCAGGACAAGGTGCTCATAGGAGGGTAATGGCAAATAGTTTATCTAAAAGAACCTCTTCCAGAATCACTTCCTATTTGTAGGCACAACTACATGTTTTCTATTTTTGCTTATACATTTTATTTTGAAAGATGAAGTAAGAAAGGTGGAGGAAGAATTAATTGGAGTTGGACCTGTTCCATTCATCAGTAGGGATTACATGTGCTGCCATCCCCTGCCCTCCTCAAAATGAACTTTAATTTTTTTTTTCTTTTGCCCAATTATTTAACATCTTCTACCAGTAACTTCTGATTCCAGTGCAATACAGTGTGGATCAAGCCACCACAACCTTGGTTCCTAAGAACTCCACAATGTGGTTTTTGGTTTTACACAGAATATTCGTCTGGATTCATCAATGTAGGATGCCATGAGGGACCAAACTGCACTAAGTTTATGTATAACATAACAAAGATATCATGATTGGGTTCTCATTTATTTTAGGTGCTAGGCTGGTGTGTGTGTGTGTCTCCACTAGTAACGTAACACAGCAATAGTTAGTGCAAAGCTTAATTTTACCCCACGTATTTTAAGAAGGGAGGTTGCCGCTTTGCATTATCTTTAGCTTACTTCATTCGTCTGGCTGTGAGTAATGCTTCCTGTTGCCATCTGTCCTCCATTGCAATGCTTAACTTATGTACTGTTTGTTTTACATTTTTCTGCTGTTACCAACTTAAAACTCTGTTACAGCCTCATATACATCCTCACTAGTTTCCCTTCTGCCCATTACAACTAAGGTTTTGGTTAAAAACAATTATTATCTGATGGACTTTTGTAAGTCATTTCCTACATTTTTAGGTTTTGACCTGCTGTAGTATGTTCTTTCAAGCTCCTTTGACAGAATGTGTCATTTTTGAACTTTACACTCGGATTCTTGGCTCCACCATGCTATGAATTACTGCTTTTCTCCCCCTCTTGTGAATAAATTATAGTTCCTACCTCTTAGAGGACTGCCATACTGTCTCCTTCACTGACCTCATGTGCTTAATTCACTTGAAAATTTCTTGTTATTTAGTTTAACCTCTTGTGTAGCTTTGCTTTGCTTTCTCTGCAGTGCATTTTGTTTTCATGCTGCTGGAACTTCAATATATAATCTTCCAAGTCCTCTTTTGTACCTGATGTTTTTACCTCTTAAAGGTCTTTACAGCAAGGTTGATGTATCTAGTATTCTGGCTGGATTCCAGTGTAAGTAATTACATTCTGTCTTTCTAAATTCTTCATACCTTTTCAATTGCATGTGATGGTCCCTCTCTTCCTGCCCATCACTACGGTGTGCATTGCTAAACAGTCCCTGTGCTTCAGCCTGCAGCTTTTCTGCCATATCTTCCTGTCTAATATACTTTGGGGCAAAAGAGAAATTTAGGACATTATTTATTATGTTAACATGAATGTTTTATCTCCTTTGCACTTTATTTTTTGTGACTTGCAGGTTTGGATCATTTAGTGCTTCTCACATGGATTCAGTGCCCCATTTGGCCTACAGGACCCTTTTGCAGGGCTTTTGGGTCTTCTCCCACAGTGGGTTTCTCTTGTTTCTCCTTACATTGGATGCTGATCTCTCTCCCACCAACACATTCCCCAACCTTTCTGTGCTTACAGATCTTGCAGTTTTAGGAGCATGATCCCTGTTCAAACAGACCTCTGCCAGCTCACAGATATATCGTGTGCAGCTCTATTTCTTGGTAACAACCTCACGGAGGGAATATACAAAGTTCTCCCCAAATGTTGTGGGTGTTGGGGACAGGCACACATGGATGAAGGTCAGAACTGGGGCACTTGGTTTTGTGACTGCGTTGGCCTCTCAGAAGGGAAATGACTGCTTACGCTACCAGGTGAGAGTCGCTGCAGAGGAAATAGTGTTGAAGCACCTCTTTTCCTGAGCTTTGAGTCTTTGCCTTGAAGGGCTTTCTTCCAAAATGTACTGCATTGCAATGGATATGTACTGACGTTTCCTGGTGTAAAATAATTGTGCCAAGATGACATACAGAATGAATTTGATGCTGACGTCGTGTGCTGGGATAAGCCTACTGAGAAATCTTAAGAGCTTGGCCATTGTCTAGGAGTTTGGCTGATTACTTTACATAATCTATATGAGTCACAGCCAGGCCAACAATGACGCTAGTTGGGTTTGCAACAGCGTGAGTCTGGGAGTTCAGAAGGAATGTTTATGGAGATTTATTAAGAGTTGCATTTTCCCTTGTTCAAGATTATTTGGCTGCGAAATACTAGGTGTCTGAGATAAGGTGGTGACTATCTGGCAAGTTAATGTCATGGTATAGTGTGATGTAAAATCAAGCAAAATCAATCGAAAGATCCTTTAAAAGATCCTGCCTTTAAAATCAGAGCCATGTTCAGCAGGAACTTTTTATCTCCCAGAACTTTGGGTACAGAATGGTTTTGAGTTTCTAATGGTCATTGAATTTATGTTTTTGAGCTACCTATGGTCACTGGCATTTATTGTTGAGTTTCATTAAGCCTCCAATGTTCATCAACTCTGGGGAAAAAAAAATGATTATTTTAGTTCATGTTAACATCAGCAAACCCTGCTGCAAGGAGTCTAATCCAGGGCCTGGATCATGAAGAGTGTTCAGGAGCAAGGTATATAATTAAGCCAAAGCAATAATATATCTGTCATAACCATAGAAACAGTCTAGTTAAACTATAGGCATGAGATTATTCCCATGAATTTGATGCAGATCTGTGTGACAGGGTGTACACTCTGTGACTGATTCAAGAAGAATAATTGAAGGCTTAGAGATGCAAAGCAGCATGGGGGAGAGCGTAGCAAGTGGAAATTAAATACATAGTGGGGAGGTGCTTATTCCTTCTGCTAACCAGATTATTCATATATTCCAGTCTTGATGTAGAGTCTTATTTAGTGAATTAATGGTAGCCAGCAATAACAGTATTCCCCCTTCCCCCTGGCTCCCTTCCCCAAAAAACCCAAGAAAGCAACCAAAAAAAAAAGCTAATCCACCACAGTCACTGTGGTACCTGGGGAGGAGAGGATATGGTCAAATGTATTCATTGTTTGCTTTCATTTCCATAAGAACAGTGCTAAGAAGAAACAGGGCTAACAAATCAGCACTAAGTAGTAGAGAGCTCGCGAGCAGTAGACTCTGCAGCGTTGCTGGGGCGCTCAGCAGAAACGTGGTGCGTCGGGGTGCCCTCCCTGAGCAGCACAGACTGGATGTGGCAGCACGGCAGGATGGTTGGGAGCGAGGGGCCCCTTCCTAACTTTTATTTTTTAACTTCCATGATAAGCTAGATATATATTTATTTTTTTAATCCATATGAAAAAGCGTATAGTGTCAGTAACCTCTTATTGTGTCATACCTGCATCCAGGCGGGTACCTGGATACTGGTATTACTATTTGCTGATGTCATCTACAGCCAGGTCCTGGCGTGCCAGGTTGCCGACCCCGTGCTGGCCGGGGGCTGCGTCCTGCAGGGCAGGAGCGAGCACCAGCCTCGAGCTGGGCCGGCGGCTGCAGCCGCGGGAGGAGAGGAGCCGCGCGCGGTGCCCGGCAGCGGCTTCTAAGCGCGTCGCTCGCGGCGTCTCCGCGCTGGCCGCCTGCAGCGTCTCCACGCTGGCCGTCTGCGGCGCTTGGGGGAGAAGGTGGTTTATTTACAGGGGCTGCCAGGAAAAGTGGAAAGGGCATTACTACGAGTCTCTTCGTGATATACAGCCGAACTGTACTCCTTCACACGCCATCGCCTTCAAGAGCAAGTAGCTGTCAGCCTGTTGCTGCGTGCATGCAAATATGGTTTAGGTTTTCCTATGTGGTAGGTTTTTATTTGAACTTTTATAGGTAATGTAAGGCTTCCCCTTTGACTAAGGATGTTTTCAAGGAGACACTTTACCCTAGAATATTAGTTTTCAGGAGTGACCATGAAGAATAGTAAATTACTCTGGTGACTTGGGATAGGTTCTGAAAATCCTGTAAGGTTTGGATGGAAACCAAGGGGCTTGGAAACAATCCGGTGACAAGCACAGTTCATGACCTTCATTTTAGCTGGGATCAGGCTGCTGGGTCGGGGCTAAACACGCTATGAGACAACGCTGGGTAGCAGGTAGCCGCTGCTTTGGGCCGGTCATTTCAGGTAGTCCTGAAATTCTCTTTACAAGACTAGTGTCAAATGTACTAAATGTTTCTAACTAATGTCGGCATTTGTGGTTTTGTGCAAGCTCTAAGTACTGTGTGGTGTTTGATGGCTAGGAGTCTTTTAACTTTAGATGCTTCTGTTGTCAGTTTGTCTAGCAGACAGAGAAAAACACTTTTTGTGTTTATGGCAGTTCACTTGGGGCTGAGAAATATTCTGGGAGATAAGAAGGCAGGACAGATTGAGAAGAGATGAGATGCACTCAAAATCTGGAAGGACTTGAGAGATGTTTTGAAAAATATTTAGGTTGGGAAGGGTGTAACACTCGATAATATGAACAGGCCTTAGGCATCTACCCAAACTGGGAGGGGAGGAAGTGGGAGGAAAGAGAGGATGTTGAATATTGGCATTTGGTTAACATCTCTGAGCACATAACTCTTACTGAAACTCTGGGTTTTGTGGCCAGAAACAACCTATTAGTGTTTTTTCTCAGTTAATATTTCTAAATGTAAAAGGTTAGTTTTAAATACAGCTTAATACCTTTAGGATTAAACCTTACAAATTATTTAATACTTGTAAGACTAAAATATTTTAAATGTTCTTCTATATTTTAATTGCATTCTTTATTTCTCTCTAGGTAATTATGTATAGTAAACAAGATAGGCATCATTTAGCTTTCTCTAACATGTTAAAAATAGAAGGAAATTTAAAAAAATAGTAATATTATTAATAGTATATATTTTCTGTATCCAGGATTTTTGTGTACATCTTCATACACATTCACATACTTTCAAGACCTGTGTGCACCTCTGCAGAGCGCAGATGGGTCCCCCTATCAGAGGAGCACTCCCTGGTTGTGCCTGGCAAAACAGCTGCCGGGTTACACTGCCCCCGCAGGAAGGAGGCCCTGGGAAAGCAGCGCAAGTACAAGCTGAGGGCGAGTTTGGTAACAGTCCTTGAGGTTCTGTCATTGCTACTCTTTGCACTCACGGTCAAATTCTGTGATTGTGCGGAACAGATCAGGTTGGTCACCTAATGCCCTTGCTTCATCCTACCTCCTTGCCTCTGGTCTAAGTAGATGTATCAGGACAAAGTGATGCAATGTTACCTCCAGTATTATATCTGAAGTTTCCCTATCAGTAGAAAGTGCTTACATTTATAAAGCAGGACAAATTGCAAGCAGTGAATCTCAAGAATACTGTCTGACAGCTCAACAGGTAGCAAAACAAATGAGAATATATAACCAAGTGGTTTGGCCTCCTGGAGCATGCTTGCTTACTCCAGTCACTTTCTCTTAATTGTAAGTGCAATATGTTAAATACAGTGTTCCTTAGTATATTAGTATGTAGATATCAAGAGATCAGCCTTAGCACTGATGATGTTATATTTGCTGATAGTGTAGGGTTGATGCATCACTAAATGATGAATTTCTCTCTCTCTCACCATCAAAGCTGAAAAAAACCCCAGACATTTGTCATTTTAAACTGACATAGGCATTTCCACAGACCACAATGGACACTGTTTAATTTGAATGCTTTTCTGATAAGGTGGTACTTTGTACATTCACAACTAATATGTGTTAAATGATTCTTAAATTATGAGAACTAATATATGTTAAAACTATTCAACTTGCTATTTCACAGCTCCATTATTACTAATAACCTAAAAATTATTAATTATTCCTGAATACGTATTTATTAGCTTAATAGTACATCATAACATCTTATCTTACAAAACAGATTTTTACCTAAGTTCATCACAGGTGAAGCATTCTGGTAGAGTACTATGGGGAAGTTGTTGGTTTTCTGCCCCATTTCTGGTATGCCTGTGTTTTATTGCATCTCCCTTTCATTTTTGGAAGCACTTCTGAGACTTTTTCTAAGCATATAGCTGTAGGACAGAGGTAGTGTGGGACAGCCTGCAGGAGATGATCTGTTTGGCAGGAGGAGGACAGGATTGTGCGACAGCACAGATAAAATCTAGTTATGTGATTTCTCCTGTCTGCCTGGTCGCTGTTCAAACCAGTAGAACACAGACTTCATGTTATCACTCTGAATAATTTGTTTTATTTCTGAGACCAAACAAACTTCTCTTTGTGGAAAATGAGTCTCTTGGTTTTCAGATTTTTATCACCAACTCATCTGGCATTGAAATCATCAATCGCTTCAAGGAAATGGGGCATCTGATCTACATGATACAAGTGGGGGGTCTGCTGAGCCGTGATAGTGGCTCTCCATGACTGCCCAGCGATGGTGTTCCTGCAAGTTAAAGGATGCTGAAAAATGGTTACATTACATATGCCTTTTTTCCCAGAGCTCCTATCACCAGTTAGAGATATTTTAGAATATGTTAGTGAACTGCTTATTTGCTTCTAAGCAAATACAGTGCTGATCAGTACATATGATGCACAGATTTAATAACCCCCCTTCAGCCCCCTTTCTGCAGGGATCCCTGCTCGCCTGGGAGGAGATCTTGAGGCCGAGGCCGGGCCGTGTGGCTGTACCAGCCTCTCCTCCAGAAAGGCCAGGGTCTGCCACAGGCCTTCTTTACAGAGCTCCTGCAAATGCAGCTGATAGGTCACGAACCTGAGCAGTGTCTCTGCTCTTGTCAGTCATGAGAAGGGCTGTACTTAACTGCAGCCCCATTCATGGAATCCGGCTGCCTTCTGCAGCCTCCTGCCGTGCTCTAATTCAGTGTGAAGGTCACGTCTGGGGACAAGGCAAATCACAGCAATGTTTTGGGGCTCTTTGCACATCTGACAAGGTGTCTCTTATGTCTGAACTGTGTACTTGAAGTTTTCCTGTGATATGGGTAGGTTTTTGTAAGTCTCCCCATTTTCTTTTTTTTCAATGATTCTTGAGGAAAGGAGATTTGAGGTTTTGGCTACTTAAGTTTTAACTGCACTTTTTATCCTGCTTGTTCCTTAGGAAGCTTTCACTTTTATTGCTTCTTTTCTCCCTTCCATATTATATCATAATCTAAGCTGCTTTTCCTCCATGAATGAATGCAGTCCTGAAAACAAGTCTCCGGATCCACAGGCATTTAACTCACTTCTGGAGTCCTCTGATCCTTAGACTTGCCAAAGGGGAAAAGTGCCCCTGAGGGGGAAAATTCACCTTAGTGACTAGCAGAGGAAGCAGGCCATTGAAAGGGCAAAGCAGGGAGACTGTATCCTTTGGTAATCCTGCCCAGAGATAAGTAGTTAAGATAAAAATAGAAAAATATAATTATTCTAATTTCATTTCCTCTTAGAAAATACAAGAGCAGGCAAGACCTTCACATCCCTGATTCCCAGGTTTATATCTCCCTATCAGACTTGTATGACTTTGAAGTCTATGGAAGCCTTAGCAGTAAAACTGAGTGAATAATTCCTGGTGAATAACTTAGTTCATGAATTACTGAAGACCTTTCCAGCCATTTTCTTTTCTTTTTTTTTTTTTTTTTCCTTTTTTAACACCCTGATTTACTGCAAGCAGCTTTCTGGGTACTGAGCAGTAACTGACTCTTGACACTGCAGTTGGCTTCCAAAGCCATGTGGGAGAGCTTGTGTTTCCCAGTTGGCTGAACATAACCTTTACTCTGAGGAAAAGAAGGTGGTAATGCTTGTACTTTTATTTTCATATAGAGAGACAGCAATTGGTTTGAAATTCCCTATAATTCCTTAATCTTTTTTTCTTTCTGGGTCACGGAGGTATTATATGAGGTGTCATTCTTCTTAGGTAAAGGCTAATGTAAGATTTATTGGCTATGTGTAGAGTTCAGATTTAAATTTCTCCTGTCACATTCATACAAAGTAATTGCCTGCACATTTACAGATGGAAAAGGTACAATCAGACCCCTGTCTGGTGCATTTGATTACTTTCATGTTGGGGCTACAGAAAGGGTTTTTCTGAAATTTATTTTGCCCTGCTGTGTAAAGCAATATATCATCTCACACAAAATCTCTGTCTTTTGTGGTGCAAATGCTTTATGTGTTTAACTGATAGTGAGAAAGGAAAAGATTATTAGGACTTGTAAAACCGAAATCTTATGCTGGGAGTGTAATGAGAAGCTCCCCATAGCCTATAGTTCAGTTGAATATAGACATTAAGGAGCAGACTTGCAGTGGGCGCTGGGATGACACCAAACTTTGAGAAGGAAATCTTCAGTTTTGGAAATAGAGAGGTGACCAAACCAGTTGACCAGTTGAGTAAAATAGGAATATTTGGTGATCCATAAAACAGGCTCAGGGAATGGTGTTGAACAGTGGTTAAAAGTTAGAGCTTTTCTTCACAGCTAATTGTTGAGGTTTGGAAAGAATATGTAGGCAGAGAAGACTTCATTCTTAGCAGGTAAGGTAGATATTGAGGGATTATTTAGCAAGGAAATCCCTTTAGCAGTTACAAGAGAGGGAAATATTACCAAAATCTTTCTCTCCGCTAAGTCTTCTTACCCATACTCATTACCATGAGTTGACTGAATGCATAGAATTATTTTTATCTGTAGGAAACAAAAATATAAGAAGCTTGCAGGTGCCTGTCATGCTATTTTCTTTTGACCATTGTTTTTCCTCTGTTTGGCTTGCAAGTTGGAAAGTTGTGCCCTGAAGAACCTGTGCACCACCTCGCTGTTTCCTAGCTGATTAGAGAGATTTTGAAGAAGGCATCTGTTTTAACAGAGGAAAACTAAAATCCTCTCTAAGTCTCTTCTGTATTTACTGTTGAAGCTACATATCCAGGATACATTAGATCAGTTAATGTGGGAAAGATTAGTATTGCCAGTGCCTGTGTGAAACACATGCAGAGCTAAGAGAGAACTGACAAAAATGGATAGATTAAGTTAAGGGTGCACTTTAACAATGCGTCTAACCTGTGTCACAGGAAACTATCTGGGGTTTTCCTTGACTTATACTTTCTGATTTTTCGTAGAAAAGTGTTTGTTTCCATAGTAACAGCCACATTATATGATTCTGTACTTGTGATTCCTCTGAGATAGACCAGGATCTCGGAGAAGTATACTTTTCAATACGCCATGTAAAAATTCTCTCCTTGTTAGTACAAGAAATTGAATTTTCAGTAAAGGGAGATGCTTGTTTGAGGTTTCTAGGCTATGATTATTTTGCTTATGCTTTAGTTTTCCATCCTTCCTTCATTATAGGTGATGCCTATATTGCTGCCCATTAAGGCACTTGACACTTCTGTTACAGGCTCACTCTTCAACTGTGTGCAGTTTCACCAGACATTAACAATTTATACTCATTTTCCCTCATATTCAGGGCTTCTGCTTTGTGCACAGTCTTCTTGGAAGTTGAAACTGTGCAGCCATTTCTGAGAATTATTGTTTTTTATCAAATTATTTTTCTTATTATTTTTTAAGAGTTCGACAGCCCTTCTGGGGAAACCTTAGAGTATTTGCTTTTGCTGTACCCCCCAAAAAATCTGCTGGAATTTCACATTTTTAAAATCTGCAGTTCCTCAATATCCATACTGCAAACTTCTCGCTTTCAGACGTTTGTGGAAGATCTTAATATGTTCCTAATATATAAATACATGTATTATTTAATAGATTCCATTAGTTGTCTGGAGAAGACTGGGTGTAACATTACTAATCGAGTTGTGCTAGAAGAGTAAGAGATCAGAAATAGATATTAAAATGGTTAGAAAATGAAGATAGGAAACAATCTCTTAATAATGTAACTAGTCTATGAGGAATCAAAAGTGGTAAGATCCCTTTAGTCTAATTTGGTTTTCACACCTATGCTGGTAATTTGCAACCTGTTCAGAAGGTGCCATGGAGACTGTAAATGCCTCAGACATTTCTTAATGAATTTTAAAAACAACGTTCACTTGGTTACTGAAGTAGAATGCTGTGTTACGATTCATTCCGGCTAGGAATGTACTGAAGTGGTGTTTCTCAGGCCAGGGATGTTCAGTTTATGCTGAATTACTTCCACTGTTTCTTGATATGATACTCCAAGGAAATTTCTTTTGATATGTTAGTGCTCCAGTATTATAGCTTATTTTCTAAATTCGAATTTCTTTTTGTGCTGTGAACTCCATGGGTGTATTGTTGGTACAAAATAGTACTTGAATAGTGTCGAGTTACCTGAATAAGCTCCTGGAGTGCTTGTTTGGCTTACCTGGTGCGCTGCTCCGTCACTGCTAAGTGGGAATAATTTGGCTGAGCTGCAGCCACTGGGGCTGACAGAACCTGCAGACCCTTTGGACCATTTTACCACTTTCTGTTTTCTGAGGAGAGCAAACCTGGGGCTGGAAAAGGCTTGTTATTTAGCACAGAAGTGAGGTGTGAGCCGTTATCTCCTGCAGCCTGGCTCTGCCTCTCCATGATGGTTACTTAGATTTATCTCTGGGGCACTCTCCTTCACAGCCCCTTGCACGAATATAGCCAGGGCTTGGGCGTTTCACTTCCTCGTGCAGCTCTCACTTGCCTGGTTCCTGCATGTGAACTGCTATTCCCAAGCTGCCAGACAGAGAACAAATCAGACTCCATAATACTGGGATCCTTCATGATCCCTCATGATCCCAGTGACTCAGGAATCTCGCAAGCACTTAAGGTAGCAAAATACATGTTTGTAAGTGGGCATGGGCCGTGTTGTACTATCATTGTAACACTTTATTTTGACAAGCGAGCAGATCTGTGGCTGTTTCCTCTAAATTTCGGTATCTCTCTAGCAGTAGCTGGTGTTATTGATCAGGCTGGGTGTAACAGCAAGTTTGCCGGGGGAGATGCTCAGTGCAGGAGTGTTGATGCAGGTGGCCACCGAATTGCCCCCAGTTCCTTTTGCGAGAGCTCCTGTGATCTGAGGGAAGGCTCGTCAGGAAAATGAGGGGAAGAGAAGGCACTCAGCATCCAACTCTGCTTTTATTATGCAAAGAGTAGACAGTCCAAATGCAGGAAAAGAGAAAATAGAAGCAGAAATGAGAAAGTGTGATGAAAAGTACTTTCTAGCCTGTTTGGCAGTTACCTCGAGCTACCTGGAGCCTAACTTTTCCTTTAAATCCACATAAATTTATGAAGAGTTATTTGAAGAAGCTGAGTGAACAACTTAGGGATGTTTACAGGCCTTTATGGGAAGAAGTACGAAGGTGACTACTGGAAAAGTTTCTAAATTCTGCTGCTGCTGTTTGAATGGAGGTTTTGAAGTGAACATTCCTTTACTGAATGGAAAATTATAATTTTGGAAGAGATGAGTGATAAAGAGACATGAATGTAAAGGCAAGTGGTTACAACATCTGCCTTCAGGAGGCCTAAGATGTTTCCCAACAAATGCAGTGTTAGCATATGGTTGGAATATATTGGAGCAAAGTATAGTTAGGCTCCCTAAATGTGATTTTTCTGACACTTTTCAAGTGGCTAGCCTAGAAAATGTATTTTGTAAGAATAGATTGAGTTTCTCAGTTTCTGTGTGCTTTTCTGTTGTTATCCATTTTGTACTAAAAATCTCCTTGTTTAGGGATATCAAAAGTGACAGCAGCAGCTGATTGGATGAGAAGTAAGAAATTCAATGTTTTGTGAGAACAAAATTCCTCTCTTATACTCCCTTCCTTTGTTCTCTTGTAGTCTCAAGGCAGAACCGAGAAGTTTGATTTCATAGTTCCTAACTGTATGCCAGAACTAATACCATAGCTTCTGCTCAGAAGTCTTGTCATCGAGGTACAAAAGCTAAACATCCACTCTTACCGAGTGGTACCTGGGTCTCCTTACATTGCAGTGCCACATGTTTTCCAGACAGACGGGCAAAAGGATGCAGAGAGGAAAACTCTGCTGCTTCCCAGCTTCTGCAGCAGCGTGCGAGTGGGATTCAGATGCCCACCTGTCTGTCTGTTCTCATTATTTCTTTTCTCTCTTCCCTTCTGTCTGCCTTTTTCAGATAATTTTTGCTGTTTTATAGCCACATTAAAAAAAAATCTCACCAGCTTATAGTAACTGTAAGAGGCTGTGGAAGGACAACTGGGAGAGGAATCTGTGAACATGGGAATCGCTCCCCTTGTTGAAGCACTCTACATCTCACAGAAATGTAGAGAAGAAGAGCTCTGAAGCCGTGTGATAAACCTGACAGCTCTAGGCAGTAGGAGCAAGAGCTACTCCATGTTTAGCAAGTTTTTGCCCACTTTATTTTTGGAGACTTCACTTCCTGAGTTATCACCATCAGTGCCTCACAGCCCTTACTGGAAGGTAGCTTGTACTCAGTATATTGTATTTGTTGATCGTTATTGCAGTGTGGGCTTGTTCCTGCTTGTTCTGGCCACTGTTACTACAGAGAATAGATCACAACCTTTTTATGTTAGTCCTGTACCTAGTTAAACTGTGGTTATGCTTACCCTTGCCTGTTTTTTTTCTGAGTAAGAACCTAGGCTTTTGGGGTTTGCTCTGTCTGTGTAGGCAATGTTTTCTTCATTGCTTTCCTTGGCCTTCTAATCAAGTGGTTCACATAAGTTGGACACGGTGCTCCAAGTAAGATGGACTACTTGAGCTGAGAGGCACCTGCGCTGCTTGTACTTGCTGTTGCTGACTTGTTCAATCCTCTTGAACAGTGAGTCTGATTTCCATCATCATTTTTAATTTCACTGCTATTAGCTGGTATGTCTGCAACTAGATATTGCTTGCCTAAATAAATAAGAATAATCTTCATACCATCACGTTTATGACAGTATTAAGTTGCACTAGACCTGGAAGAGAGACCTGGACAGCCCTAGTTGATACATTTTGGTGTATCAGCTTGGCACATACATTTTTATAATGTTTTTTGTCCATATTTCCCAAACACATTTATGAAAAGCAGCATCAAAAGGATTTTAAAGAGAAGATACGGTATTCTCCATGTTGCTCCTATCACTTACGCTGTCTTTTCTTACCAAGAAAAGCATAAACATTGGCTCTTGTTGACTGCTAATCTTTTCTCTGTGTTCATATAACAGCTTATAAATAGTTTGTTTCATTTTTTGTTCCAGTACTTTTCCAGGAACTGAAGCTAAGACACAGTTTTAATGAACCTCTCAGTAGCTGCTAATGTCTCCATGATAGCTTCAGCCCTATCCAAAGACAGATTTCATCTAGACCAGATACCCTGAGATCTTATCCATTTATTGAGAATACTAATTGTGTTAGTACCATCTAATTTTACTTATCTTCAGCTTCAGAGTGCTTGCCAAACAAATTAAACACAGACCATTTTACTGGGAGAAGAGAGGGAACATTTTCTGTTGAGTCTGAGCAGTTAGTACGAGTATGATTATTGATTGGTTTATCATCAAAACTGAAATCAGTTAAAAATCAAGCTTTCCATGAATTCACTTGATGTCTTACTTATTTGAATTTGTTTTTGCACTTTACTGGAACATCAAATACAGTCATCAGTTATAATTTATTTTTACTTATGCGGTGATGCAGGTCTTCATCTAAGTACAGAAGCTTTTTTATTTTTTTTTTATGAATAATGTATAAAAGCAGTGTCTTTCTATATTGCTGATATTAAGTATTGCAAAAACGATTTTTTTGAGGCAGATTTTTCTTTAAAGCGATATTATATGCTTAGCCTTAGATGCTAGGACAATGGTAATACCTACTTCTGGTATTCCACTTTTCGTCAGTAGGTTTTGATTTGCAACGATTATCACTATAACTCTTCATAGCTAGGTAAATTGAGACACAGGAAGGTATCCTCTGTCTGACAGGCCACTAGTCTGTGGTTTTTTGCATTCTAATAGTCTGGAAGGATGGAGTATGTTGACTCCTTTGAGATTTTACGGTATTTAAACATAGGATGATATAAACATCTTTTCAACACTGGAAATTAAAAATTGAACATGATCTTTTATAACTCTTACTTGTTTGGCTTGAACACTGTTTGTGATGTAATTTCTGTCCTCCTGGCAAACATTTCCTGACAGAGAGAATAGAAGCTCTTAAAGTATCTTTACTTGTGTGAATACCATCCAAGGCTAAAGTTCTCCTGTGCTCTCACAGAAGACAAATCAATGAATGTAGCTCTTGTTTGTCACCCTAAAGATTGATGCTCAGAGCAGAGGGAGGAGAGGAGGGAATGCTGCGTTTTAAATACTTTCTCTGTATCAACTTTTTTTCTTTCTGTAGAACTGACTAAATGAGGCAAGCTCAGATTTTCCCAGTTTCATTCATCTTAAGTAATATTTAATGTCACCTAAATGATAGTCAAATGACAGCCTTTGAAGACAGGAGGGAAACCATGTGAAAATTCTACCCAACATTTGGGGAAGGGAATGTTATATGAGACTTAGCTATTTTATATACTTCAACCATTTAAAATTAATTTTATATCTCTTAAAAAAAAAAATGTCTTTCACAAAGATTGTTGCTGTAGGAGGACTAAGCCTAGTAGCTTGTAGCCTGAATCAGAACTGCTTTAGAACCTTACAGTGGTAAGATGATGTTTCACATTTCTGATCCTAAAAGCTGTTTTGTTCAACAGGAGCAAATATATCAAACACTATCATTGTCTGTAGAAACTAACTTCACAATATTTAATGCTGGATGCAGTGGACTGGATATGCCTAGACTATACCCTCATATTTCCTCCTGTTTTTGGTGGTATCTTAACTAGGTCATCTGTGTTCATTGGTTTACCCACAACTGTGTAATTTGGCCCTGTTACATTAATGCCAGTGGAGAGCTTGGAAACAGTTGAATAAAAGGCTTTATGCACTTCAAATGCTTATTACTCTTAAGCTTTGTAATGATCATACTTACCATTACTCACTGTTCATAGCTGTGCTGTAAAAGTGTCATAGATGAAATGCCATTGAGTTTGTGGTGGAAGATGAGGAAAAACATAATTTATCACTACATCTGAAATTCATTTTAAAATCATTTTGCACAGAGAGATTCTGTCCCTCATCCTTTCAGCTGCCCTGCATTTCACAAACCGTTTCTGGGAGACACGATGCTCTTTGAAAAAGTTTTTCTTCTCATCCATTCATATCTTCTGTCTGCACTTCCATGTGCTCCTGCATGTGTCATGCTGCCTCTAAACACCTTACCCGCCCAGCAGCAAGAGGCAGCGTTTTTCTGTCACTGCTGTTTCTTAGTGAACTAGGTGGCAATGGGCAGCTCTGCTCCCATTAGCAGTATGGGGACTGCTTCTCCCTATCTCCTGCTAACTGGCAAATTGTTGTGGCATTTCAATAAGGAGAGAAGCTTGGATATCTGTAAAAGCAGCTAAGAACAAGCAGGAGTCAGCCCTGTGGCTGCTGCAACCTTTCTGCACATCAGGGGTTTGCCAGCTGCTGGACAGAGCTACTGCTTTGTAGGACCTGGGGCAGAGCAGATGAGCACTCCCGTTGCGCTTCCAGCTTGTTTCTTGCACCTCTTGGTGCAAAACTGATTATGCCAGCAATGGTTGTGACATGCAAAAAATCTAGATGGCTTTGTGATATTTGGATGTATGGTGGAAGCTCCAAACTTCTAAAAAAGGGAGCTTCTTATTTTGCCCTTGACTTTTCAGTCTTCTTTGTGCTACTGTTGCACTCTTTCAACTCTTACAACTTGAAAGGATGTAGATTCTTGTTGGTTAGTGGTTCATGTTTGAACCTGAATGACTCTGTGTTAATGTACAGGGTGCAGAAACCTGGACTTCTTTCTATAAGTGAAGGTTTTTCCCCTGACTTTGGGGACTTTACCAAGAAATCTGACCTACTAGCTTACTGCCAGGATGATTCTATAAAGGTATCTGAGCTAGATGGTAAAACTTTTCAGAAGAAAACCATTTCTTACTGCCAAGTGTTTTCTGTTCCCTGTTTTGACCATCTGCTGGAAAATAAGTTTGGCTTGCTGGCCTTGTTGCATTTCCTTTTTTTTATTCAGAAAGGATCTGGTCAGGGAAGCATATGAAAAGAGGAAAATTGTTGTAAATAGTCAGTAGATTAATTTTTACTGACTGAGTAATGCCGAGACAGAAGAAGCTGCTGTTTTCTCTGCAAATATAACAAGACTTAGTTAACAAAAAAGAATATATAGTGAAACAACTTAGTTATTTCACTGGAATCTGATTATTTGTGTATATATCGTTTCAAGTAAATATTGGCTTTAAGACTTAATTTCATGTAGGCATTTCCTGGGAAAGGAGAACACTGTAACCTTTAGGAAGAAAACTCAAACAGTAAAGGTATTTTGCAGTCTCCTCTCTCAGTATCAGCTGATTCCTCTGTCAGCAAACTCTTGTGGCCCCAGGCTGCAACAAGGACAGAACAGGGTGAAAGACGGGCAGATGGGGGTGGCTGGGGTGTTAGTCACGCAGCCTCGCATCGGGCTCTCGCTGTAGACTGCATTCTGTGGGACTGACTCAGCAGCGAAATGCCAGCTAGTGTGGGGACTGTGGGCATGTGTGCTAATTTCACTGAAAGGTAAGCGGTAATAATGTGTATTTTTATGTGACGTTCTTCACAGAGATTCCTATTGTGTTTTTCATAGACTGCACTTTAGAGAGTTTGTTAGAATGTTATATGGGCAATTAAAAGTACAAATAAGATGATGGACTGCAGGAGAAGAAAATAGTTAACAAGTAAACGCATAATGAGTAAAAAGTATTTTTGGAAAATAGATACAAGGTGGGAGAGGGAATGAACGTTTTGTCAGAGAAATAGAAGCGTCCCTGTAAGTCAGTTATGAGGTGAATCATAAAGTAAGGAGGAAGAGGGAGCAACGTAATTCAGTGGGCAGTGGAGAAATAAGATTAGATGAAATCACTAGGAGAGTGTGTAGGATTTGTTCCTTGCTCCGGGTTGATGAGTCATGTTTGCAGCACAATTGCTCTTGTACATACTTGGGTACACAAGACATTCCCATCTTAGTTCAAAGCTAGTGTCCCATAACTAGTCCTCTTCTCTCTAGATGCCTGTCACTGGGCTCCTGGTTTTCCAGTTAGATGTGAAAATCATTACTGAGAAAATACACTAGTTAAATGAGAAAAGGACCTCATATATGAAGAGTATGCTGGAAAAGAGAGAAATCCTGCGCGTAGCTTTGGTGTGACTGTGCACCGTGCATGGAAGCTCCAGCACAAGCCTTGTCACCGGTTTTCCAGAAAGGGGACCTAGGCAGCACACACGGCATTTCTTTTCCTCTGAGGAGGACAATGGATCATGTGTCCTCTGGGTTGGCTTCCCAGTCGGAAGTGTACCTGGGTCCTGTTGCTTACAGGTAGCTGCAATAACTCTGTGCCTCGCTGACCTCTTCCCAGGGGGATGTCTGAAGAAAAATGCATTAAAGATCATGAGGGGCTAAAATAGGCCCAGATTGCCCTGTGGATGGGAAACAACCCCTGCCTGTTCTGTCTTAAAACTCCTTACTGGAGGTTGTCACTGAAGCTGGGTTTGTACAGGTTACAAAAGGATTTTGGCTCAAGATTTACTGTGTAAATAGTGAGATGTTTTCTGTCCATGTACTGGTGGGAGTGTTGCAGACAGTGCAGATGAGAACTTGATGATACTCCCTCCCAGCTGAGGCCATGAACCACACACATCTTGAGCTCCAAGTGGCATCAATGCTCTGGACTTTAAATGACATAACTCTGCTCCTGAGAGAATGAAATTTATTGTCCAAACCCGTCAACAGGCTCTTGCATGCTTTCATAACCTGGTTTCTGATATGTCCTGCTGCCATAACTTTCTCTGTAGAGTAGCATCAGGATAAATAAACATTTAAACAACTTGGCTAAGGAGAGAGAAAACTACAGTAGTGAGAAAGGCTTCCTCTCTGTTTGGAACTAAATGCAGAGGAGCTCTTCTCTGCCTGTAACCTGCTTGAGCAGCACACAAATGGCTCATAGTGCTGCACTGCGATAAGATTTACTCTTTTGTAATCAAATGTGAAGAAGTGGGCTGAAAGCACGATGCATTTTTCTAATGAACCATGGCAAGTTATATACGTTGCAACAGTGGCTTATGCCTTGTCCAAAACTCACAAGATATAGTTTATTTCCCCACTGTCAGGATCTGTTTTAAGATTATTTTTCTGAGTTAACATAGCAGAATTAAGTTACACATTGCCTGTTTTTTTTTTTTTTTTTTTTTTTTTGGTATTTTTATATATATATGCATATATATAGTATAAATAAATTAAAAGGAGAAAAGGTGATGTATTGAAACTTTGTAAGATTTTGACCCTTGGGCTTGTTGCTTTTCACCTTCAAAAACAAAACCAGCTGCTTATGTAGAATTATAAATGTATATGAATGTGAATTTTCAAGGGTTATGCATTCATGACTCAAGACAGGAGGATGTGCAGGAAAAAGAAACAAGTTATCTGGGCTAGGAAAAGAAGAAATAAAGGGAAATGCAGAAAAACTTTGTAATAGAAAGAATTCATCCTAGCTGAAATTGAAGGGGGAAACTCAGGAGGAAAATAGTGTTACTTGCTAAATTCAGAGTAAGACTCTGGAGAGGAATTAAAAATTTCTCAGTGTGATTTGGATAGAAAAAACAAAGAAGCCGAATCTTTTTAGTCAGAGTGGTGAGCAGAGTTCTGCTTGTGTCTGGTGTGCAGGATCTATTTAGCACCTGCTATAAAGCTAATGGAATAGAACTAGAGCATCAGGAGACTGGGGATGTGTTCCCTGCTGCTGACATAAAACATCAACCTGAGCAATTCTTGTTTCTATCAGGGTTTGAATTTCCTAATACAAAACAAATGAGAATTACGCTATTTGTTTTCCACAAAGCAGTATCATGAGGATTAGCTCATAAATGTTTGAGTACTACAGCTGCAAGAAGCAACTGGTGTGGCACATGATGCATAAACGTCATGCTGCTAGGGAAGGATGTCACGGGAGTGTGTAAGCTCAGTGAGCCTTAACAGCTCTACCTGGGGAAGGCCGTGCGCCTGAGTCATCAGGCACCTGCGGAGGAATTAAATTTGCCCAATTTTTTCTCATGACAGCGGTGTACTCCGAGGAGAGGAAGTTCTCTAGGCAGTGATGAAGGTGGGAGGTTAGTTTTGGATACTGTTTTTCAAGAACAAGGTGTCAGAAGGTTTGCTTGACCTCAGCAAAACTCTTGCCTGCTTTGGTGAGTGAGAAAACATACTGAGGAGGAGGGGAAAGATTATTTTTCCTGAGCGGAGTTATGAAGAAGAGGTGCTAGGAACAAGCTCCGGTTGCTGATGGTAGACACCCTTAAAAAGCAGCCTTATTAAGGATGCTGTTTTAGGAGGTTTGCAGAAAATAGTATCTTGGAAGAGCAGGGAGTGACTTCTTGGTTGGGTTGATCTGAGGCAGGGGCAAACTCGCTAAACCTTGTTGCCTCTTAGCTGAGGGTGACAACTTGCAGGTCTGTACATAAAATGTAAGAGAAAGGTGCCAGGTAGTTTTTTTTGTCACTCAGGTTGATAGAAACGTGTCCTAAGCATGTATTTAAGTCTTCCATTTTTTTTTGTAATGCAAGTGGGTTCATGTTGAAAGTCAAGGCACAGAGCTATTTAGTTTCCTACCCCTATTTCCATGTAAAGCTTTATTTTCAAGGAAGACCAGTAAAATGCTCAAAATTTATCAGTGCAAAACAACAGGGTGAACATCAAAGTTCCTCCATATACTAAATCTGCAGAACCACTATGTGGATTCTTGAAGTCATGAATCACACCATGCATTTAGGGCTTACAGCTCTGATTCTCTTGTCGCCTCTTCCTCTGTCATGCATGGTCTCCCAAGGCAGGGCGCTTACATGTGCAAACTGCAGGTCGTTCTGGAGGGGCTTGCTTGCCCTGTTGTAGTTTTGAGCCCTCTACTATGGATAGAGGCTGGAGACAGGAGCTCAGGTTCAGAGGCTGAAGCTTGAAAGGAGATCTTGTTTCTGTAAAAACACCTACCTGTCATCATCTGATTAGATTACATCCACATTTAAGACAAAGAGCAGCTTTCTCAACCATCCCCAAAACCCACAACTAAACTTTATCTAAGGTTTGAATGATTTGAGAATTCCTGGCTTGCTAACACAGGATAAATGGCATTTTGCTTTCTGATTTGGCTTGAAGTCGGCCTCTATGCAGAGGTAGGAAGATTGTAGGACAGTTTGCACTTTGTTCCTTGGTGCAACTGTGTTTGGCTTGCTGTATCTCAGTTCTGAAGAATTTCTTTTTTGGAAAAGTACTTGGATTTTTTCCAACATCTTCCAATGAATTTAGTGATTTGGCAAAGAAAAAACTGTGATCTGAAATGTTTAGGCATAGTCACTTCCATAAGTCACTTAGGGTAACTGCTTTGCACAGCAGAACTGACCCATGACTAGCTCATTTCTAACTGTTTGGAATAAGTCTGAATAATTTTCAACTTAAATTTCTAATGGAGAAAAAAAACCTACTTTTTGTTAATTTAAGTTTATTAGTACTAATTAGAACTCTTTGTGCATTGTTGTTGCAATTTTATGTCATCATAAAAATCATCAGACCTATACAGAATTACTCAATCATGCCCTCATATAAAAACTCAGGAGCAGAGCATAGAAAGCTAATAGACTATCAATTAGCTGGGAGTGGAACTGGGAGGTAATGTTTTACTATTTGGGCTGGTTTTAGTCCAGAGCTAGTAAAACAAAACATATGTAGGAATTAAGGATGCAGAGGTTCAGTCCTTGCAGCCTGTGTGGCTGAGCAGTGCTTTTTCCGTAAAAAGCAGACCACTTCCATCTGTGTTTTCGTTGCGTATGTTTTGTCTTCAAATAGCCTAGACTTCGTATCTGTGCAATTAGACACTTTTTTTTTTTTCCAAAGTCTATGCATATAACTTAATTTAAATGTGTAGTTTGTGTTTATGGATGATCTTGTAAAATTTATTGTATAATAAGAGGATCAGGCTTCTAGGTATTATTTGCTGTAACTGACTCAAGTCCACAATGAATATTTCCTTTCCAAATCAGTCTTTCTTAAAGTAATTATGAAATTAACCTCTACAGTTAATGTTTCGCTATTTTAAGTTATTTCTACTAAAATTAGGCTTATTAGTTCTGCAGACAGTCTAGAGCTTATCCTGGATTCAGAGAAGTTGTGTATCACAAAGTATCTTTCATCAGTAGTCTTGAAAACATCATCTTAGAGTTGTCAGTGAAATTCTATATAAATACTTATTTTCTTTTATGGGATTTTGTATACAGAACTTAAAGTTTAGTTTTAGAAATATCTTTTAAAATTATTTTTCTACAGAAGAATGCATAATATGGTTCTTTCACTTTTAACACCTATTAATTCAATAAATCATAGAATGCCCAAGGTTGGAAGGGACCTCTAGAGGTCATCTAGTCCAACCCCCCTGCACACGCAGGGCCACCT
>JAUBNY010000070.1:614382-642272 GCA_032275445.1 Crypturellus soui | reverse complement strand
GGAATGGTGCCAGGCCATTGAGTTAGGAATCAACAGGATGGATTACAAACAGGAGGAAAGTAAATAATGATACTGGTCAAATAAACAAATTTCAAATATTTATGAACTTTACTGAAAATACCTTCATTCCCTTCAGATAACTGAGCCATGAGCACTCTCTTCAAGTGTGATGTCAGTGTAATGCATCATGTACGGAAACGAGAGGAGCTAATAACTAAGTGTTTGCTAAAAGAAAGGAGGAACGCTTTTTGTGTGCATCTTTCTGTAGACAGAGCTTTATATAAGCAATACCCGTATCTGTACACACTGGACATAATTATTTGCCAGTAGATGGAGTAGTTTAATCAAATGTCTATCATTTAGTGTGGTATCAGTTTTCTTGTATGATGATCTCTGTAGCTTCTTGACACCGTTAAACCCTCGAATGCTGTCTAGCGTGATGACTGCAGAGTTATTTCTGTGACTGGTGACAGCACTCTGCTTTTGCAGGGGTGGCAAACATGGTTACATTATCTGTCAACAAAACTTTTTCTTCACTGGATATCAGACTTACCTGCTAGTTATTTTAATAACATCTTCTACAGCTCTTTTTAGGAACTTAGTTTTCTTGCATGTGACTTCCTGATATAAATAGGAGATAGCTGAAGAGCGAAAAACAGAACTATTTGATGCTAATGTTAAACTGCTAATCAAGAGAGGTCTTCTATCAAGAAAGGACAATATTTTAGGCTTTTTACACATTCTTTTTACCTTGTCATTAGGAGGCACCTGATGGTTCTCTTTTTCTTCGAGTATCACAGGAGGTGGCCAGTAGGAGTCATTAGCAAGATGCAAGGATTACCTTGGGGGATATATGCAGCAAGTTTGCATTTGCAACTTGGAAGTACTGTTGTGTTACAGGTACACAACTGTGAGACCTGTGTAATTTCTCTTGACTTAGGTTTCCCTGACTGTCAGCTCTGGAGCAACGACTTCTACAGCACCCAGACCTTGTCTTTCCCTAAGTGATCTTCATGTTGCCACAGTTTAATAGTTACTGCATCCACAGTTCTTCCCACAGAGGCAGAATGCCCCATGTCTTTATTCCAATTGTAGAAAAGGAACTTGCTGTTTCTGTTGTTCATAGGTCTAGAGCTGGAGTAAAACAGGCCATGATCCTTGCTGTGTTTATGGCACCTGATATGGTCCAAAGCATTCCACAAGCACTTCACGATATGGATTATTTCTGTTCCCTGCCTGTAAATATTGGATGTTTTCTAGTATTAGCTCACTAGAATCATTGGATACAAATAAATAATATTTTGAGTGGCTGAGATAATAAATGAGGAAATGGAAATTTGTTGAGATGGTAACAGTGTCATGAAGCTCTCCTGCTTGATGCCTGAAAGAAAGCATGATAAAAGTTTCTGCAGGGGTATTTGCACTTGGGTAAAGAACTGAGAAGTGAGGATGTGTACAGCCTTTTGGGGGTTTTGAGACAAACATATACTGAAGAATTTTCTTAGATTTTAGCATCAAGTCTGTTGCGGACTTGCTAAAATTACTCTATGATTGTCATCTTACAAAGGTGATAGTTGCAGTTTCTGAACATAAAAAGGTCAAACATAGCCTGCTAATAGTAATTACTTCAAATGTTTGTAAAATTCATTCTAAATTAAAAGTGTGTGTATATGTGTATATATATATATGTACATATAAAAGCTGCACTTAGGGAGGAAAAGGGGAAAGGCCTTGAAATAAGAAGCTATAAGTCAGATTTCATTTCTGACTTACCACTTAATTATAAAAACTGCAAAATAGGAGTCTAAATATAATGAAAAAATGACAGAATTTTATGTCATGTTCCCAACTAGTCATGGTTATAGGGGCTAGATTGTATAATCCAATATGTAGATTAACAAATGGATAAACAATACGAACAATATTCAGGATCTCTGGGAATTCAGAGCTAGTTACATGCAGTTTCAATTATTCGTATGTACGTTTCAGGAGTGATTCATGATGGACTAACTTGGCTTTCTGTAATTGTTAATGATTCTAAGGAAAATCTGTAAAACTGGTTACTTGAGTTCTATCACAATCCGATAATAATAATATAGTTGGAAGATCCCATGCTTTGTGCCAAAAAGTCCTAAACCCCCTTTTCAGCTAGTAATAGAAACTTGTTCAGTCTAAGGGCCTGTGTCAGCTGCCCAGTGAAAGACTACATATGAGCAAAATGAGTGCTCTTAAGAACTCAGTGAAGAGCAGGTAAAGATAAAAGAGCAGGATCAAAGCTGTAAAGCCTTGCTGACAACTGAAATATGAACATCAGATGTTTTCCAACACCTTTCAACTAGTTTTCAACATCAGAACGTCATGCTTATTGCTCGTATCCTAAGGTTTTGTCTGAAGATAAACCCTTTAAGCTCAAACCATACCCTCTTCTAAACAGGTCCTTGCTGCACCTTCGTGCAGTTTGTCTGACCCAGCTCTCTGCTTTTTGTGGCTCAATCAGAAATGTATGTTACTGAATTATTTAATTGTCCTTCTGTGGCTCGTGCTTCTTGCTTGGTAGCTTTGATGTATCACAAGTACGATCCCTTCTCTCCCCACCATTCTCATGTCTCTCAGGAAAGACTGTATCCACTGCGTTGCTGAGCTGGTCCTAACTGCAAGAGCAGAAATGTTTTTTACGTTCAAAGGCTTCCTTGTGGGCTTCCCAGAAAGAAGATATGCTCTGTATGCTGCAACAATATTTGGATATAACAAGGCATTAAAATACTATTGGCTTTGGTGATACCAGTGTAATTCAAAATCATTAAATCCCCATCGATTTCAGTGTAAGATAAAAGTGAGTAAAGGCTTGCTTCTTTTTAAGATTATGATTTAGTGCTTAAAAAGTGCTGTTTTTTTTGTGATCTACTACCTTGTTTTTTCAGATGCTCTAGTATGTAGTATCTGGGTTTTGTGATGCAGTAACGAGCTCTAGATGTACATCTGTTTCAGTGAAACCTGAAAGACCTGTGTTTGCTTCAAAAAACTTAACACACAAAGGTTTCAATGAGTCAAATATCTGTGTTCTAATAATTTTTAAATGAGCTGCTTGTTTCAAAGTGAATTAATTGGAAATGGTCGTCTGTCTGGTTTGTAGCACAGGACACCAGTGAAGCAACATGAGGCAGTTCCTGGTCTTAACTGTGGTTAGGGCAGGTTCTCTGCAGATTCCGTCCAGAAGATATGTTAGAGGTAGAGAAAAAAGTGGGGTGTTTGTTTGGTTTTGTTTTCCATTCTGTAAGCACAATGCACAAATAATTTGTATTTCACATGGTAGCTGTCTCTGTATGGTTACACTGTCTTTGCTTTCTCTGTTTCTCTTTTATATCAAGCTGAATGTTATCTTTACTGAAAAAAGTTATGCCTTGATGTAAAAAGTTTAAAGTCTTAAGGAGTGTGTCCACAGCAGACTTTTTTTTTTAATAATCTCAAGTTAATTGCCAATTAATGGTAGGTACTCAACAGGTTCATAAAAGCTAGTATGACGTTTCATAGAGGTGTGCCCCAGGCTACACGTTTTTAATGATACAGGTCTTTCCAGTAGTTCAAAACCAGCCACTTGTGGTAGCTACTGGAAGCAGTTTGGACAATTAATGTGCAGTGTTCCAGGATTTCGACCCTCAGTTTTGCCTTAGGGTCCTGTACCCAGCTTCCATATCTTTGAAAGGACTGGACTTGCTCCCCTAGGTTCTTGTGGTACAAGATACAAGTCTAGACTTACATCTAGTCTAGACTTGTATCTTGTACAACAATAGCACTAACTTGTTCTTGTACTGAGTGCATGGGAGTGAACGTGGACCCAGTTCATGTTGTCTTGTTATCAACCCATTCAGCCTTTGGAGGCGCCTGGGCTGACAGACGTTACCTGACAGATTTTCGGGTGTGATAGAAAGAAAAGGATCGACTCCCATAGGACTCCATCATTTGAGTCTGGAACAAATAATAATAATAAATCCTCTTCTAACAACTAGCAGGTTACGTTTGTATAATCTGGATTCTCTGTCTCCAGAGTTGCCTCAGGAAATTGGATGTAGCAGGCGTCTAGACAGCAGCAGCATGTGGAGGCTGCAGGAGCTGAGCAGGGAGCCAGTGCGAGCGCTTGAGTCGCGGCCGGGGCCCTTCCTCTGCTCCTCGCTGTGCTCTTCCAGTGGCTTCGGTGCCCGCGCCTTATCTGGGTTAGGGAGTTATGTGAATTCAGAGGCGTCTCATGTTCTTTTTGTTCTTTTGTTTGTATTTTTGTTCTACTAGGAGGGATTGTTTGTCTTAAATATTTCTCCAAGGAATAGATCTTCAAAATGAAAATAGCCTTTTTTCTTTTTTTTTTTTTTTTGCTGACTACCATTCTCCTCCTTGTGCTGATGTAGTCATTCAAGAGGATCCCAACAGGCTCCTAGTGACCCCTTTACCTGTTGCGTTTACCTCTGTTGTCTAACATGGCATTTTTAAAGCATTTTACAGCTTTACACCAAAATACAAAAAATAAAAAAGCAAAGATAATCTTTCACTTTAATTGGCATATAATAATATAGCAGCTGAGGTCCCTGAATCAGGTGCTGCCTTAAAACAATGCAAAAATTCTGTAAAATTCTGTAGAATCAGAATCTTCAAGCCTGAAAAACAGAACTGAAGAAAGATCAGGTTTAGAGAGGGATCTGGATTTGTGAAGATCCCAAGCTTAAGGAATGAAACCTTCAGTGTGACTTCTCCAGAATGCTTGTTTCTCATAATGCAGCCTTTTCTCAACCACAGCACATTTTCCAAATTAAACTTTATGTAGATCTTTTAACAACAAAAAATGATTAAATTTGTGTTTATCCCTTTTCTTTCTAGTGCATCAAATCTAGGAAGCATCCCTTTCTCAGAGCAGAAGCTGCACTTGGCTTCAGTCAGTTAACGTAGTTCTGTTCCTAGAAGGACTAGTAACTTGGGTACTTATTAGTACATTTGGGACCACATATTCATTAATGAGACAAGGGGCAAAGATCTACAGAACAGTCTAATCCTTACCAGGTTTTTGTGCTCACTAATATGTGAAGTCTATTAGGATTGCAACCTATCCTCTAATATTGACAGCATGAAACCTTGAGGTTTGTGTGCCTGCATTTTGACAAGTTATTAAATTTATTATCTCATTCCATCTACTAGGTAGCTTACAGCTCTGTCCCCACTGGGCTTTGTAGGTTTGGCTGAAAATGCACTAAGTTCTTTCAATGTTTTTTTCCTTTCAGTCTGACCACAGCTTTCTGAATCTTTCTCTGCACTTTAATTCTCATGTTGTTATGAAGAAAAGCTTCCGAGTGGCCAGTGTAGCAGTTACTGCTAAGAAAAGGCAAAAAGGAAGTTCATTTAGAATTTACTTCTGGAAAAGGCTATTCAATTTTTTACGTATACGTATATTTGCACATGTGTATGTATCTCCACGCACAGATTTTCCCCAGTAGGCTGTGTGTGTACAGCACTACAAAATGGATCTGCCACCATCCCTGACAAGCTGCTGGAAATAGATTTGATTGAATATGACTCAGACCCTCAATCTCGTTGTCCAATTCGTCAGTGAATGCACTGCAGGCTCATTGCTTATATGTAAGAGCAGCAGGAAGCCTTGGCTTGCTTCATGAGCCACCTGTATTCAGCTGTTATGTACACCCTCTTCTCTGATGTATATACATATAAATGAGTTGAGGTCACTTAAATTTGACAACACTGCTGCATTTATTTTTATGAATAAAAGAAAAACAAAGATGTGGACGCAGCTCTTTCTGTGAAGAAGTTGACATCATCCAGAACTGAAAACATGGTCTCTAAATCATCACTTGTGTTTTAGAAGAAATATATCCTAGGAAATTTCTGATAGGTAAATACTCTAGATGGAATACCTGGCTGTTTTTAAGAAGAGTTAAAGTGACTGTATATGTGGGGTTTAATTTAGATTAAACTTCAAAGTTAGGAAAAGATTGTAAGTGAATTGATTTTCTGTGAGCAAACATGATTGTATCACATATATTCAGTTTTGAAAATAATTTTCTCTCAGTTATTATCCATTATTTACTTTAAAATACCAGGATGGGCATAAGTAAATGTCAATTCTATAGGGAACTGAAATTTTACCAGACTTCAGTGACTGGTATGCAAGAGGATATAACTAAATAGTAGCTTGCTAGTCCATTCCCTTTCATAAGAGGCAGTTCCAATGAACTGAAATTTCACTGTGAAATCTACAATTTTAAGCAAAACTCTGATATTCTGCATGCCAGTTGGGTGAAAAGCAGCAGGAATGTCAAGAGCAGCAACTTAATTGCTGCAGGAAGTGCTTTACAGGATAACGAAAGCTCACACCAATTTGAGACTCATCAAATAATCTTAGCAAGGGAGCACCTTCCATTGGGATAGGGGCTTTGCTAGAGTTTTCTCAGTTTTCATGTGAACTTCATAATGGAGAGAATCAGCGTATCAGTCGGGGAAGCCGTGTGTAGTATCACTTGCCTGGGTTTCCATTTCATAAGAAATAGAATTTCATACTGGCTGTTTCTTTGCACTACTTTGCACCACTTTCATGCATAGGGTTAGAGAACGGGACATTTTCTGGCACTGAGGGCAAGAAACTCGGGCCCCGTGGCAGGTTTTACTCTCACTGCTCTCATGCTTTGTCTGCATATCTAGTTGAAATGGCACCTTTCCCACATTCACAAATATAAAATGTCATATTTTTTCTTTGCTGAGCATTGAATAATTTGCAGAATGCTCTTACAATCATTTAACATAACTGACAGCCTTTAGTTTCCCTGCTATGGAATTTTCAGAGGGATTTTCCTTAGCCAAAGCATTTCATCTACTCCTGTGCTGAGGAGCCAGATGTCCCAGTGAGGAGGAGGAGGCTGGAGATGTTACGAGGGCAGCCTGAATGTACAAAGCGGGTTGCAAGCTCCTTGCAGCGCAGCGTGCGGGGGCTGTTTGCGTGGCTCTCGTTAGTATGTTTGCACACCCTGGTTTTCCTCTTTGCCCTGCCTGGCGCTGCTCGTGTGCTGGCTCCAGCGCTGCTCGCGCGAACGGGGTGCGCCAGGCGGGCTGCGTGCACCTCCCGCGCCGGGGCAGTGACTCCCTTCCCCCTGCTGCTCATTCTTCAGCAGCGAGTCCTTAGTCCCGCGTCACCAAACCGTCCTCCTGTAGCCAAAGGAGGGGTTTTGCACAGTCCTTCAAAGGGCTGTTCACATTGCTCTCTGCAGGATTTTGTCAACTCTGTAGTTCAAACACTGTATCTATGTTCAAGATCCACAGAGGTTTCATCAGCACCCTTGGTTTCAGAGCTATTAATCTGCTTTCCAGCCCTCCACCCCCTGCCATGTGCATCGTGTGGCCTGTGTTTGTGTCCCTGCAGCGTGTTATCCTGCAGGAAAGGAGCGTGCTCCCCTAACCCGGGACGCACGATGCCGCGCAGCCCTCGCAGTCCTTGTAGATCATGAGGGTAGGGCTTCAGCTTGTGTACATTAACATAATGCTTTTGACCCCATGTTTCTAAATGAAGGTCAATGTTCTGAGTTTAGCTGGCTTGAAAACATGGAAGTTTACTCACAAAAACAACCTCTTATCCACTTAGCATTTTATTCTGGCCAATGGGAAAAAAAAAGGAAGCCAGACATCTCATATTCTAAATATTCCATGGGCTAGACAAAGATGGATTTTAGAAATAAAAAGCTGATCCTTGTGATAACACGTGTTTTCTGGCATTCCAATTGAAATGAGTACCTGCTGTGTTAGACCCTACACTAACTAGCTGCTGGCTCTCCCATTTTGCTTTGTTTTTTTTATTGAGTTATTGTTTTCCTGCATTTTGTGGGTCACTGTTTCTCTGCTGGTTCCTTAGGATTTGAACTCGTGGAAAATTTCCCAGATGGAGTTGAAATGATGGTAAGTATGCACTTGTGCTCTATATTTGCATCCCGCAGTGTGAAAGTGCCAGAAATACCAGCATCTCTTGCCCAAACTGGAAATGCGGGCATACTTTCTGGAAGCTCTTGCAAGCTTCAGAGGAACTTAGAAGCTTTCATGTTTGCTGAGCGGAGCCCATAGCTCAGAGATTCAACAGCGTTAACCTGTTTGAATGGCATTAAAGCCAGTGCAAAGGAGGCGCCTCGAGCACAGCTCCGAGCAGAGACCTGTCGTGGCTCCGCGTCCTCCCTAATGCCCAGGTCCCGAAGCAGAGGACTGATGATGGGAGGAAGGGATTGAAGCTCGGAGTTGGTCAGGAGGCCGAGCCAGGGGATGTACCTAATAGTGAATGAGGTCGTGTAAGGGAGAGCGCAGAAAAAAGTCCTTAAGTGAAAAAAATCAGAGAATTACTGAAAAACAGAAAATGCACATATATATGTGTGTATATATATATATATATATATATATATCTGCATGTGCATGTATAGGTATGTAATGTCATATATTTGTGGCTTTCCACTTTCTGGGAAAGCAGTAAGGACCGATAACATGTTTACATGACTGGTGACTGTGGCAATATTATAGAGTTGGTAGAAATGGATGAAAATCTGTCTAGTCTCTGATTCCTTCAATTTTTTTTATTAAAGTAGGTTGTTGCAACAACAGCAACAACAAAAGATTCAGTTAAAGTATTGACATTAAATAGAGCCAGATGTACTTAAGTAGCAAAATATTCAGAAGAAATGACTTAACATATAAACTATGTGTGGATTAATGTAATTCCCTGTTCATCCCCCTACTCAAATCTCTCTCCTCCTCTCAAAGAAAAAACCTCAAATCAAAACAAAGCAGAAGAGGAAAAAAATCACAAACCATAAAACCTAAGAATCTGAGAGCTGCAGCCAAGCCAATCGCCGTAAGGCAATTTGCTAATGGTTTTGGCAGAACTGATCCTGTTCAGCTTGTCTTCCTGCCACTCTAGCAAGCTCGCTTTTATCCATATGTGAAATGTTTTATTTTCTCTAATAATATTTGAATGTTTTCTTCTTTTCTCTGAAATATGAAGAATGATCATAATTTCACCGTTACAGTGGAGAAGTTACTTTAGAAGCAATGGAAAGTTTGTAGTTGATTTTATGAAATCTGTTGTTATCTCACATCTTCAGAGTGCGGATTGCAAACAGTTTGGATCCTTTCCAAGCTCTCAGAACATATTTGACATACCAGATTACATGTTTTTACTAGTTGTGTGAAACTAGGTGAAGAAAACAGTAATTATGAAAATACCCCTGATATTGGCAGTGATAAAGGACACCTCAGTACACCACCATTTACACGTTTTCTTGTGCAGAAGAGGAGAAAGTGCAGAACTTCTTTTTTCCTGTCAGAAGTACTTATACATTCATATGTCACAATTCTTGTTGTGTTGAACTGTTCAAATTACATTTGGGCAGTGGAGAATGTGACCTCTGTTGTAACTCATTAGGCCTGCAGAGAACTTCATGTACCTTTAATATCCGGAGCTTGACATGATGGCTCCCAGATGCTCAGGAGAGAACACCCCACAGATGATATTAGAAAAAAAAATAGAACACAAAAAAAATAAACAAAATCAGTTTTAGATTTATTTTTTAAAGCTTCTAATTTATTTCAGTTAATTAAATTACATGTCAAGAAAGATAGTTCATTGCAAAGTACATATATATCCCGAGACCTTCCAACAAGTATGCTGGAAGTATATGTATGCTCTTCAAGAGGAGAAGGTTTGACGTTCAACCTTATCTTTGCAAATGTAATTGGTCTCATTGTTCTGCTGGCAGAATTTAATGTTTCTTTAGTACATAGGGATTCTTGTAAGTTCGGTTGTTATTATTACTTTTCATCCTTAATTGGTCCTCTTTTGCTTCATTGGAAGGAGGAAAAAAAAAAATTGAACTCTTATTTTGCTGGTGTGTTCCCCCTGCCCCAGATCTTCTTTTCTTCTTTTCTCTTGCATCAAAGCTGACTTTGTGCTTTCAGGTTCAGTGTGCTCATGTGATAGACATTAATGTTTCCGCTACCAGAAGATGGTACATCTCACAAACAGAATGGCTTGGAATGGTAACTTGCAGGTCATATTTTACTAAACTGATTGCTGTATGCAAAGAAAGTAATACAGGGAAAGGGCTTTAATGCTGCTCCAGAGAGTTGAGGCAAAAGGGAGGAGAACACTATGTTGGTGCAGAAAAGTGCAGTCGTACCATTTGGTTAGTTTCTGTTCAGTCATTTCTTTAAGGTGCACCCAGACTGCATTTTTTTCCCGTCTCCTTGCTTTCTGTGTACTTGATCCTCTAATAAAAGGAAAACTTATTGAATAAGGAGAATTCCTGTTGCAAGACTTCTGGTGGAAAAAATAAATAAGGAGGTAGTGTTCTTTCTGAATACTCTTGAGGACTCTGGCATTAGCTACTGGGATGTTGGATGCTTGTATAGTTTTCCCCCATGAATTCATTTAAAACTACTAATTAAGAAGAGAAAATTATTACATAACTGTGTGTGCAGCAAGGCAAAGGGAAGGAGATTGCACATATCAGAACACATCATTTAAAGGAAGTAACTAGGAAAGTAGTAGTGGCTGATTTAAACGTTTTGATCCCTGCTGTGTCTCATTTCCTAAAACCAGGATATGCTGTCTGCTGTAACATCTGTTTCTTCTACTTTCTTTGCTCAGTGCAGAGATTCTATAGCTGTTTTCGATTTCTCTCAGGCATTCCCAGGTATTGTTTAAATTTACACTTCAGTTATTGTTTAGAATCAATAATGTTGTTTTGGTATGCACTAAAGTGAGGAAACACCCAATTTTCCCTTTATAGTATCTCAACAACATGTTGCTTTCAAGTCTAATGTGCTGGAGCAAGTCAACTTCAGAGGGTTTCTTGAGTTGTTTGGGTTTCTGCTTAGCACTGGGAAAAATAGAATAGTAACGGTGGTCACCAGCTGGAGTGTGGGCTTTCATCTTGACCAAGGAGAGGCAAAAGCTTCTGTTCATTTTGGTAGTTAAGTACAACAATGTGATGTACTTTCCTTCTGTAACTGGTTGGTTTTATATTTACAGTGCTGCTGCTGAGCTACAGTGCCAATTTTTGAGGCATATATGGGAAAGTTAAAAGATAGTCTAGTAGATCCCTTATAAGATCCACTTTTCAGAAGAAAAATTAATTTTGGAAGAAGTTTCCCTTTGCACTCTATAGCTATAGTTTTCTTCCTTGTTTCTGTCTGCTAATTTCTGTTCACAACTCTCCCCCCTGCTCTCTCGGCTGATCTACAGCATAATCCTTCCTTCCCTCCCAAATAATCTGTGGGTTATCCAAATATTTACCTGCGGTGTGGGAAGGGAGTATTGGAGGTGTTGGTTGTACCAGTGAAGACAGACAACTTTTCCTACGTGGAAGTACAACATGGAATCTTAGGACAGGTGAGAAAACGTTAAGAAAGGAGCATTTCATTTTCTTACTGGAATTTTCTGGCTGTTGAGACCGTTCTTGGTTTGTAGCGTCCTGAGCTTGTGGGCCCCGTCTGACACCAGTGTGACTGCGGCTTCCGCAGGAGTTGTCTTCTCCGGGCCTACAGGGCCAGCCTTTAGCCACATCCTTTTTCATAATTTTGGGTCACTCTCGATGTGGGATCTGGTCTTTTGTGATAAAATCTCAGTGTGACCCAGGCTCTGAGATTTAATACATACTTGCTTAAAGGAAAAGAAAAAAAGAGGTTGGAAAAAGATTGGAACAAACTTATACTAATAACATCTTGAAGAAGGAGCTGTCTTGTTCTCCTTCCGTATTGAATTGCTGTTATGAAATGGAGGAATAGTTTAGTCCCTCACTATTTTGAGCCTGACTTATTTCCTCATAGGCCATACTTTTACATGTATTTAACAAACTATAAAATTACTGTTACTCTGGGCAATCATATATTTTTACTCCTTTTCCATTGCTTAAATAACTAAATGAGTTGAAAAGCAAAGGGGAAAATTTTGGCTTCTGGTCAGTATTTGTCAATTTTATACTGTGATAATGAGGCTATATGTGTTGTTCTGTTCCTACTTCTATTCAATTGTCATCATGATATATTTCTAAAATCGCAGTTATTGTAGTTGTGTATTTTACCTGGAGATAAGCAGAAAAGCTGGCTTCACTGATGTGTGAGCACAGAGTAACAAATGGTGATAGGATGCATTAGTGAGCTGAAATTACCTTATTGATTTGGATCCAGCAAGATCCAGATTTTCTGACCAGTTACTTTCTCAAGAGAGAAGTCTATGACCCTGGTTTTTTTTTCCTATTATTATTTTTCCTCTGCAATCAAGAGTTACTGGAAGCATTTACTATTTACCTATATAACCTATATTACCTGTATTTTTTATGAAATGTCTACCTTTTCCTTTTTCAGGAATGGCACACCTTTGGTTTTTATATATTCTTATAAAGGGACTTAAAAAGTAGATGTGTGATTTAAGGGTTTTAAAACATCTTTTGTAGCTTATTTATTTACTAAAAGAAATGCTTGCTTCAGGCCTCTGAAATTTGCGGGCCCAGATGGCTGCCGTAGCCCAGCCTGCAGTATCCCCAGTTACTCCTGTGCTATTTTATATCCTGTAGCAGGTATGAAAGGCTGCATTAGAGATGACTGAACAACCAGCTAAGTGCTTTTTGCCAGAAGAGTCAAAAAATGATAAGCATTGTAAGAACTTGGACCATCAATGATTAATAACAGGAAAAGCTTTCTTAAAGTAATGAAAGGTGGTGATGCAGTGGTAGCCCCGCATGCTCATCTGGGAAAGTAATGCAGCCAGCAAACAGCAGCTAGAGCCGACAGCAGAAACCTACGTTACCTCATTCCAAGTATCCCAAGTTTGTACCTAATAACTTGAAATCTCAGACGGGTCCAGAAAGGGATATTAATTCTGCTGCACTATGGGATTAGAATGATGGGCCACAGTGACCTGTTCTACCTGTTGTATGGATTTTCCTTTAGTTGATCCTGGTCTGGTAACAAACAGTGGAAAAGAAGAGGAAGCTTGCCAAGGCACATAGAGATTGTCTGTATCCTGGATTTGAATCCAGATTGGGGGCAACGTGAAAAATGGTCTCTCCAGTGGTAGTGATGAGCAAGATACTACCCAGGAATGATAAGCAGGCTAGTAAACGAAAAACATTTGAACTGAAGTATGTTTGGATACGAGGTTGTAGAATCATACACTTTGACTCTGTTACCTTTGTAAAATTATGCACAGACCTATGAAAAGACAGGTATGTTGACTTTGTGATTTGTTTTTTTCTACCTTGCAGTAACTTACAGAATGTAAATATACATGCTTGCTTACGTGTAGGGTACAAGTTCTGCTAGCTCCCTGCCCATAAGCTGAAGGGAAGCACGAATGCACTTGGCAATGTTTTGCCATTTAGGTAAAATCTTTTATATTCAAGGACCTTTTTTTTCATTCATTTAATATTCAAGCTAGATCAGTGGATCCTGAAGGATCCTGAAGGAATATGAAGACAAAATATCATGTGCAATAAAATTGAGGAATGAAAGAAAAATAGACTCTATTTAATCCATCATTTATTCCATCAATAGCAACAGTATAGTTTGAGATTGCAGATGAGGAATCTGGAAAATAAGTAAAGATTTTGAAAAAAAAGATTGAAAAAATGATAGAAACAGAACAGACTTAAGACATTTAAAACTGCTGCTATTTTGCAGTTGATATCAGAAGTACAACTAGGCCTACAGGCGCGCTCTCTAATTTGTCAGCACCAGCCCTGATGACAGCCCCCGCTTGGCTTCCTGAGACTTAAATTACCGCTCGGGAATCCTGTTTACCGCTTTCTATGTCATTGTAATTTCTTACTTTATAAGGATAGGAAGAACTAACTGAAGTGAAAAATACTGTTTCTTCTTTGAGGCTGGATATGCATTCTCAGAATGCACCCGTATCCTTTCTGTTTAATAAACGTCATTTCGTATCTCTAGCCTTTCTACATAGGAATTCTAGAATTGTATCTTGACTAGTGTTGGAATGCAAACACATACATGCAATGACACTCAGATGTTTTACGGTCTTAAATATTTCCTTTTTTATTTTTTTTAAGCTTCTTAGTTTGGCCTCATTTTCCAATTGTAGTGGAAATTAACTATTCCTGGCCCAAAATGGATCAAATGATCATAGTAATATTTATCATATGCTACTTTGCTGTTTTAAAGAAAATAATAAAAGTATATTGCCCCTGTCTTGCCAAGAGATTTGCTGAAGCCGAAACGCTGAGCAGAGTCGAGGCCAACCCTGCAGGTTGCGGCGCTGGAAGGCGAAGGCCGGCGGCAGAGCTGGCGGGGCAGCCTGCCGTGCCTGGAAAGCAGTCCCAGCTCATTCCTGTTGCAGCTTCATCTCAGGATGAAGGTGCAGGTTTCAGCACCTCTCTTGTATTGAGGAAGTCCTGCTCTATCGTAATCCCCCTCTCCTTCTTTCTTTTCCTATGTTCCAGAGGGGTAAAATCGGAAGTGTAGTCAGTGAAAAGGGAAGCAGAATAGTTCTCTTAAGAAAAATGTGAAGGGGCATCAAAAGACAAAGAAAGGGCCAACATATTGCCATAACTGGCTCCAAGTGCAGCGACACGTCGTGCGCTCCTCAGAAATCTGGCTGCCAAGGAGCCAGAAAACATTTTTTTTTTTTTCTCAGAGAGTTGCATGATAGGTAGCAGTTGATATACAGAGTGTCTGCACCTTGTTTTGTATTATAATCCTTTCATGTCAAATCGGGCTGTAATTTAAGTTGAGAATGTTCTTAAGTGTTTAAGACATCTTTGAAACCTGCCGGTGAGATAAAGCATCTGTAACTTAACCTGAAAATCCAGTAATGCATTGGCAGGCATCGTGAGGTTAGTCATTCAGCATGAGTTAACAAAGTCTGAATTATCTGTCAGAGCTTCAAATAAAAATAAAACCATCCTAACTTCCTCTCCATGGAATAAAAAAGAATATTCACCCTTATGTCGATTTGCTTTTGATGTTTTACAGTTTCTATATAGAAGCTAGACAATTTGCTCAGCAGCAAGTGTAAACTTTTTATTCCCAGGAAATATCAATTTGTAGTGAATGAGTACATAAGGATTGGGAGGAGGGAAGTTATAGTGTGCTGGTGGTTTAAAAGGTGGTTTTTGATTGTTTTTGGAAACAGACAACATGCATGGCTCGTGAAAATCTCTGGAATAATTGTTATCACCCTGGTAAAGCAAGTTTGGTGACAGGTTTTTCTGAGTTGACCCTGAATGTCCTGAGGCTCAAATGAGTCTGTTGGAAGGGTTCAGAATATGTTAGTTCTCCAGAAAACATGCACACACAATTTACAATTGAATGAAGATGTGGAAGAACCTATTGTGCTCCTGAATGTGATCTGCTAGCTCAGTACTGTAAGTCAGAGTAATGGTTCCCACAGCTCTTACTTCTGAAGCACCAAGTAAAAAAGCTTAATTACACTGCAGAGATAATCTAACCTTTCCTAAAGCAAATCCAACCTTTTTTTTTAGTTTAGGGAATTGAGAGAGCTTTTTTGCCTTTTGCATTCAGGGCACCTAGTTTAGGTATGGTCCTATACTGTACAGCATTTCAGAATTTGTTATACCAGGAGCCAAGTCCAAGACCTTTCCAGATTTGACATATTTTCACACTGAGTTTTTTTTGCGTTTCAGCTGAGTTTGGACTTCTCTGTGCTTCAGCATCTTAATTTGCTGATGGTGGCACAAATGCAGCAATTAGCGCCAGGGTTTCTTTGTGGAGTAATCTTTGTGTGGCTGTCTGCAGTCCGTGCTTTATATGCATTTCCCCTCCACATTCTGCACAAGAATGATCTCTGTTTGTATAGTGTATTCGGAACAGATTCCAAACTGAAACATTACTATGGGCTAGAAATGTTACTGGGTAATTAATTTGTCTGGAAAATACCATGACCTGTTTACAGCATTTTTGCATGTACAACTTGTAAATTACTTTTAAAATAGGGAGTCTTAGAATTTAACTGCTTGTGATTCTGTGGCCTTGAATTCTGATCACCTTTAACAGTGAAGAAGTGCACAAAATAAAAGGGTTCCTGAAATGCGTCGCTGTAACTGAAATGTTGCATTTTGCAAATGGTGTTCTTGGTGTTAAGTAACAAAAGCTCCAAAAAAAAAAAAAAAGACTGCCAGAAGCCGTAGACCTGATTGTGACTCATTCCTGACAAATACAATGTGTGTGAATACTGCAATAATTTCCACATGATATAGAAATTGGGATATGAAAGACATTATTTGCTGTTAAGTTTGTATTAAGTAATTCAGTTCTGCAGAACAGTAAGCCACTTGGGCCAAGTAGTTTAGAAGGGAGAAGGGTAAAGTCAGTTTTAGGGCATCTTGGCCTGCAGCTGAGCCTTGGCACTCGCTTCTCAAGCACTTATGAAACAGTGCAGATAAGGTACCATGAAACTTCTTTAAACAGATGCTCGATGGAGGCACCCAAACTTGCAAATCCTGTGTCCAGAGAAACTGCTTTAAGAACTGTACATGGGCTGGGAGGTGAATACTTATAGCCTACATCTGCTTCAAGATGAAAGAAAGGCTGCTTTGGTGAGGTACGTGTGCCTGCCAGTGTGCCAGGCGGCAGGAAGGTCAGTGTTACATTTGTTTTGGCGCTAGCAGGTACAAATCCGTGAGCCGCGATGCAGTTGTATTTCATACCAAAGCAGGCTTGGGGGACACCTTTACCTCTGCAGTCTGCACAAAGCGTGTGAGCCAGATAAGATAAAGCAGGAAAAAAGCCCTAAAAGGGGTTTATGCCAACAGGGAGATTGCTACAAATGAAAATAACTAAAGGGAATTCTTCCCTGCATTGAAGGTAATCTTCTAGTTTGAGGTTGTGGCAGGGTGGAAGACTTTCAATGAACCATACAGAGCATTAGCTCATCTTGTTGCATTCTGATAAACTTTTTGGAAATGTAAAGCACAATATTGATATGTGATGGAGTCGCTGTATCTCCTTTTAAGTCTACAAGGATAATAGTGAAGTAAAACAGGGTGGAAATGGCTTGGTGACCACTGAGTTTAGGCTTACCCACTCCTGTTCACTTGTGCTAACACAGAAGAAGTCCGGTACAGTGTCACTTAGAGGCAATACGCGGTTTCAGATGATGGAAGGGTGTCATATTAAAAAAACAAATGTGAAAATGGCTGTTAATAGAACTTAGCAGAAGCCACGCATTTCCTTTGTAGGATCTCTCCAACATCTAGTCTTGTTTTCCAAATACATCCTCCACCAATGAGGATATCATCTGCTGCTGTTAATATTTTTGCTAATTGCTGGTGAGGGCAGGAGCTTGTATTATAAAAGGGAAGCAAGGAAAAAAAAGCCAAGACAAGGCATGTTTTCTTTGAAAATCCATGTCATGTGTTGAGGCACTGTATCTCGTCTGAGTCTTTCAAGAGGCTAACATGGGGGTGTTAGCATTTCTGGAAATGCTAAAATGCCTTTTATGTTTACTTTTTCTTTTCTTCTTTTGACCATTATTCTTTCAAATACATTTTCTCTTAGAGCTCACATTCTCCTCTGCATGACTTCAGTTCCTGGTAGTTTACCGTGTGATCTCAGAGCTACAGCTGAATAAGCTTTTAAAATGTTACCTTGCCTTTACCTTCTGATTATATCTTTCAAAAGTTCCATTAAGCTCTAATTTAGAAGAGGGAAAACATACAGGGGAGAAGGAACAAGCAGCAGTCGGTATAAAAACACTGCTGGAGGTTCCAGGAGGCAGCAGAGCAAGCTCCTAATTTATAGTGCCTGCATGTAGCTTACGTGTTTTGCTGAGAGCAGAAACTGGGCATTGTGCATGGGATTCTGTGGTTACAGAAAAGACACTTTTCTGCCCAACCTTGCAGGCCAGGTCCTCCAGGGCTGCGAAATTGGGCAGATGGGCTTGGCGGCTCTGGCCCTGCTGAGCAGGGCTCTGCGTTACTTGTTGGTAACTTTTTGCAGACAGCAGCTGGCTCCCTACTCCTCAAGTTCAAGGTCAGTAGGTACTAATGACACTTAATAAGGCCAATAATGCTGCTTTTTCTCCCTAAAACATTGATAAATGGCATTCACTTAAAACATTGTCATGAAGTATTCTGCTGCTGTTGCTTGCAGAGCTGGGGAATACTAAGCAGAACCGCAATGACTGAATTCTGGCAGGCTGAACCACAGACAGCACTAGTTTAGAGAGGGTTTTCTTAACCCGGGTAATTGCACTGATTGAATATGCCACATGGCCCCCAAACAGTCCTACTTGTAGGAACAGGAGTCAATGATGAAGGTTGAGGGGGTGATTAGGGAAGCAAGAGAGCACCTTAAAATAGATTTGCTGCCAGGTTTAGTATACTGTGAAATTAAACCGCATGGCTTTTGAGGAGAGTCACTATTCATCTACTTAGTGCTACTGAAGCCAATAAACTGACCTGGGAACTCCTGCACTTTTCCAGGAGTTTCCAGATCTGGATCCTCAGTTGTGCAGTTTTCTGTCTTTTTGTGTCAAGTACTGCTACTCTTAAAGATTCTTATCTGCAAAGTTCCTCAGTTGGTTCTAATTTAACTCTTCTAGTCTAACTTGACACTCGTGATGACAGGAAGGTTAAGTATGAAATGTCCTGAGAATGTGAAGAGATTTTTCCTTCCTCTCACCAATCAAGTCACAATTTTCCCTTCTGAGGCCATGATGGGGGACTATCTATTTTAATTCACATCTCTTGACCACAGGGGAAATCATCAATGGCACAGGTAGTTCATAGCTGTTGGAAATATGAGGGGCAAATCGAGCCAACAAGAATTTCTCATCTAATTCTTCATACTATTCTGTGCTTGAAAAGCATTAAGTCTTGGTACTGTTGATGCTCTTGCTTCACAGAAGTGGACTTTTACAAATGCTTTTATAGATGCATAAAACAGACCTAGGCCCTGGTTTCTGTTCTTAGCAGAACAACAACCGGGCACCTCATCATTCTGTGGTTTTCAAGTTATGAAGCAAAGCAGTAGACAACAACATAAAGAATCTCTATTGTAAAGGATAAGGCATGGAAATAGGAGCTGAAGAAGGAAACAGTTTCTCACTGCGCCATGGATCTCTCAGGTAATTCTGGGCAAATCAGAATGTCGCTGTCTACAGAAAACACAGATGTAAACCTACAGGTAGTTTCCTAAGCCTGGTAAATACTCCCTTTATGCCTCTGCCCAGTTGTGAAAAGGAAATAACAGTGTGTCTTTTCCCTCATCAGACATTCCTATGATGAGGTGTGTCAAAGCTTCTTAGAATGCAGTTATTTTCCTTTTGGAAATACAGAATCATTGCTGAGATCTATGTCCCTATCTACCTTAACTTTTATGCCTTCTCTTTTTTGTGTGTGTGCTTTCAGTGCTCACTGTTGCAATGAATGGGGATTTCTAGGGAATGCAGCTGCTCTGTTCTGGAATTAATATGTAAATGCTCTTCTCTTATTGAAGCAGGGGAGGAAGATGGAATGTAGCTGTATTTTGTCTAATCAACATGCGTTCTTTTTCATCTGGAACTACAACAAAGCTGACTGTCAACCACACAGATAATAGAATATTTATTTTTGCAGAAATAAACACATCCAGTAGCATAGTTTTCCTGAAAGCTTTTACTGACCAACCCAAACAGTATTATAGTTCAGTGAAAATATATATATATATTTAGAACTATTCACACATAAATGTCTCAGCCTTTTTCAGTAGAACAAATAGCACGAGCAGCATATGTTGACAGAATGCTAGCTTCAGCTGCACAAATGTACAGACTGCAAATATAACTGCCACTGCACTTTGGGGAAATGTAAAATTTAATATGAGAACTACCTCTTCTATGGAAGTCCAGTTCTGTCAATTTCACTGTCAGAGGTCTCCCCAAATCAGTTGAAATCAGGTTTTTGTGCCTGCTTGTCCACAAGGCAGAGAGTGAAAATGCTGCCCAATAGCCATGAAGAGGTTTTACACAGTTTGCTTAGCATGTATGTAAATCAAGGCATAAAGTGTGAGACGGTAGAAAATCAGACCTGCTGTCTCTAATTCACATAAAAATAGAAAACATTTTGGGAGACTCATTATCAAAGGTCACTAAATGAGCTGTGGAGAGAGGATAGTGATGCCCTATGGAGTGACAGCAGAGGAAATGGTGGAAGTTGCTACTTGGAAGGCTGTTTCTGATAGGGCATAATATACAATTAAATTGGAAATATTTATTTTGAAACTAGCCTGTGAATGACCTTGCATGCTTTTTTACTGATGCTTGATTTAGTGCCTTCCTGTCTGGCTTAGCAGCTACATCTTCACATCTCACTGCAGTTTCTTCAGACAATTGGAGACAACAGTAAAATAAAACTTCAGCAAATGCAAGACAGGGTTAAAACTAAAAGCAAGAACTTGAAGTCAATAAAGCAAGCTATTGGAAAACAATGTAAAGATTGAGGATGGAATTACAGGGTGGGCTGACCTGAGCCAACTTAATCAATAACTTGGCTGCTGAGTTGGGAATAAACTGAACTGCTTGCATATGAAGAAGAAAAACATGACCATGGAACTTTTAAGATATATAAAAGCAAGATAAATTTTGAATTGAATTGTGTGTTAGCAGCACAAACTAGCTTGCCAACTCCTAAATGGCTGAACACATTAGTGAATTCGATCTGTGAACTCGATTTTTATCTTTTTGAAGAGTTATAGGACAAAAGTAGTCCTATAAGTCAAGATGGCCTTCAATTAGAAGAATTGAATAACTAGCATGTTTTGTAGGTATAGGCATGAGTTAAATATACCCAAGATGTAGCAGACAATTTCTTTTAGACTTGAAATTCCTGTCATCAGAGTATGTCCTTTAAAAGGCTGTTTATAAGAAGCTTCACATAGTAGTGTTGCAGCCACAACAGTCCCTTCTTCCAGCTTGTGAAAGTGTTGTGTGCAGAAACAGATAAAGCAATAAAGAAATATGGAAAAGAGAATTGAAGACCTGAAACGTATTAGAATAGGAAGATAAAATGTAAAAGCATTTTTGAACTGCCTTTTCAATATAACCATAATATTTCCACTTCATTTTTTTCCTCTTAATTGTAATAAATTCAGGAAGGTTTTGATTCACTTCTGTGGTCTGTAAACCTTGCTGACAGGATGTGGCACTGTGGCTGTCGCTGTCAGGTTTATGGTACAGGCCGTTACCTTCAGCTTGTTGTTAAGTAGGTGCTGAGAAGTTAACTTGCGGTTTGTTGGCAGATTCATTACACTGCTCTGTGAAGCCATGGGATGTTTTTGGCCTATTTTATCCTGCAGCACTGCACTGGCTGCAGCTTGATATTGATCACTGGAATAGAGTAAATGTACCAAAAGTGGGTGGTTCTGCTCTCCCCCAGAGAGGAGAGGTCTGTAAGACTTAGCTTTTAACCTGTATGAACCTTTCAACCGTTCTTGAAAAAATAGCCCTGAGCATGAGTGTGAAGTTTGTCCATGTGCTGAGTGGTTAGAGAGTTCATGTTATGTTTCTGGATAGTAAATGCCAGTTGAATGGTTTATTAAACTGGTTGTGCAAAGCCCGTCAACTTGTTTCTCCCAGCAGTCCCCGCTTAGGACTCTTAGGTGCAACTTCTCCTCTATGTTCTGAAATTATGAAACTATTCCTGTGTTTCATAACTGACTTTTTAGCTGGCTTTTATAGACTTAACCAGGTTGGCTACCTCAGTGTGAAAATTAGTGAATGAGGGCGGTCGTGTTTCACCAGTTGAATCTTCCCTGAGGCATCCCCAGCACTTGCAATGCTATCTAATGTGCCTGACCAAGAGCCATGGAGTCTGGGGGAGACAAGAGGCTTGGCAAAGGGTGTCCCTCAGCACCCAGCCTTGCTCCTTGGCTCTCACCGGGAGCGAGCTCTGCATGGGTGGCAGCCAGAGGCGGTGCCCACGGCGCCTTCCCTCTTGTGACACGGCCCCGGGACAGACAGATGGGGCTTTATATCATCTCTATTAACCTCTGTGAGAGTTATACCTTGAAGGTGTAAAAGGGGCTTGGTAGATTTTATTTTCATTTTTTTCATATGCTTCCTATAATATAAATACTCCTCCTCCTGCTTTATTATCCATGTGGAGAGCAAAAGAGATGGTGTTAGAATTGGCATTGAATTTTGGAAGCAGTGCGGTGTGAGATGGTGTGATACCAACATATTGTGTGCTTAGTTCATTGCTGACTGAAGCGACTGTGTTTGAGCAAAGCAGAAACGTTGGACACAGTGTGCCTGAGACAGATAATCTTCTCTGGAGACAGGAATCATCTTCCCTAATGGTGCCTTCTTCAGTTTCAAATTCTTCTCATGTCAGCAATAGCTTGTTAGTACCACAGTTAATTCCACTGGAATATGCGGAACAGATGATAGAAAATAAGCACCAAATTATTTTTTCAGCAAACCTTGTGTTATATTTAGAATCTTCCCCAGTCCGAACCAGGCGTGCAGTTTGTCCTTACTGACTTTTGCTTGCTGAACAAGCTGTCAGTCTCTTTGTTTTCTGTGATCACTGCGAATAAATCGTGGAATGTCAGAATATCGTCACGTTCTCATCCTCACCAAAGGTGCCGTGCTGCTAGGTTTTATCTTTGATGTGACCACAGAAATCCTATATTTATTCCCAGGTTCAGACAAATGTCTGTACTTACAGATTTTTGCACCTCTGACTAAATCTGTCATTGAAAGAGCCTGTCAGAATCTCCTCATCAGGCAGCTGTAGTTTCTACCATTCTGTTTATATATATATATATATCATTGTAATACCTTCGTCCTCATTTACACAGGTGAATTGATCTTGTCAGCATCTATATTATGCAGGGAGGGTTTCTCATATCTGTTTTATGGAGATGGAACTCAAGTACGGGGACAGTTTGAGTTGGTGAGCTGCAGTCCGTAGTGTAAAAGTACATATTTCTAATTCAAATCCAGAAGATTACTGTGGGGTTCAGAAATGATGACTAATTTTCATGGACTTCATGTGAGTTGGGCTCAGTGCTATTGAATTGTCTGCTTATCTGGAAGACTCCAAACGTGTTAGATTCACTGGGAAAGGGGGTGCCTTTTGTACGTCTCTAAGAGAAACATTATTTACTGTGATATTTTGCAGCTGGACCAAGTGTTTCATGGTAGGTACCAACTTAGAGCACCAACGTTTCATTGCACTGAATATCCTTTCTGAATTCCTCTCTGCGCTTTCTGAAATTGCTTTTGTTACTTGTCTTGCTGGTTGTTTGTAGAGGACGTTATACAGAAGTGTTCTGGGACAGCTTTTTATATTTCTGTAAGTATGTGTGTACATGTTTCTGTGGGTGTATAAATATGAATATATATACACATACATTAATCTATGTTGATTTTTGACAGCTGAATGATATGTTGCTCAGAGTTTGCTCCTTCATCTTTTTTTCTCGTAGAGGAGTGGGATCTCTGTGAAGAGTGTAGTCCTCAGAAACTTTTTTAAGCACGGATGTCAAATATCTTCTCAGGAGATGCATACAGAAATACAATAAAGCAGCACCTAGTTATAGAGTGTTCATAAATGCTGAATAGCAAAAAAAAAAAATGTGGTTCTTGCAAAACTTGTATTTAGAAGGAAAATATTCAGCCCTGTTCTCTATAGTACAAGGACTCTATAGACAAAATAATAATTAGTCTGTCAGGGAACTGTTCTGGCTCCGTTACAGTTGTTACGGGAGTGTCTGAGCGCACGGTGGGTGCAGTGCAACAGAAGCAATTACACTGGAAATGGTGCCGTGCAGCAAGAAGCTAACGCTGCTGTGAGTGCTAAAGGAGGGCCACACAGAGTCTTCCGACTCGTCTTCAAGAACCTCCGGAGCTCCGATTCTCTGGGAGGTGAAATGGTTTCTGGTGCCAGCGGAGTGCCGCGGCGCCGCGCCGAGGCCCTGCTCGTGCCGGGACGCGGAGATGCTGCGCAGGCAAGTGAGGAGGGGGCTTCCCGGGCAGCCCTTCTGCAGACCGCGTGCGCCCTGTCCTTCCCCGCCGCAGCGCCCGCGCGCGCTCAGGTGCACGGGATGGCTTTCAATCAGGCAGGCCCAGCTAAGCACCTAAATTATTTATGCCAAGCGCTGCGTGCGAGTTTGCACGAGCAACGCGTTCGCTTTAATAAAACGTAGGTTCAGGGGGGTTGGAGAGGGAAGGATCCTTGACTTAGTCAAGTTGGAGGTTTCGAGTGTGGCCTATTGTAAATACAGTCTGAGGAGGGCTCGAGGGAGAGGTATAAAATAGAGCAGGTTAGAAAAAGGGCATCCAAAGGCTGTTTTACATAGTGTTTGCCAAGCCCGGGCTGCCGGGAGCGTGAGGGGCTGTGGTGCTGACTGATGTGATTATACTATGCACAGAGGAGGAATTTTAAGGAGCACTCTCAGGTTTTGGAATTTATATTTGAAATAGTTGTGTTATTTTAGTCAAGATGCTTTAATAAATAAATACATATGTATACACATACACATTTTACAAATGCCTCAAGTACTTTTAAGCGTGTTTTTGCTTTTTGCTGAGAGGTATATGTATTTATTTAGCATACAATCCTTTTTTCAGTGCAAAGTTAAGGCATTAACCTAGCCATGCTTATACCAAGTTTAATACATTCAGTATAAACCCCATACCAAGGTCTTGTTAAATGAAAGCTAGGACTGTTTCCTGTATTTCCTGCCAAAATAGTGAATTAGTGAATAGTGAGCTGAAATTAGGGGGCAAGCAGCTCCAGTTTATTTTACTTTGCACTATTTGTTGGTGTTGGGTAGGACTGGATACTGCGCCTGCCCCGAGAAGGACCCTCCTTTAGCCTGGACTAAAGGTGGCCAGAACTGATGTGGAAAAGAACAGGAGTGCACAGGAGTGCAGTCTCTATCTACAAGCAGCAAGACTCTAACGTTTTTGTCTGCGCCCAGTTGCTAGTTAGAGACATCACTCCAAGGGACATAGTGATGGCCCGTTATTTCCTTGTGTTAGTCACAGCCAACCCCCGTGCAGAGTCACTTTTGGAGGAAAGAGGAGTTATTTCATTTTACTTTAAAACAGCAGTCTTGGAACACACGTAGAAACTTGTTTTCAGCTGAAGTGGTTGCTTAGCCTCAAATATATTCAACTCTTCCACTGGAAACCCAGAATATTTCATTTTTCACACTGATTTTTCCTGTCTCTGTCAGAGATATGGCTCAATTAAGGCTGGTCCTTGAGAGCATATTGTACAGCTGTGGGCAAATGGAATTAGAGGCTTCTGCGCATTCTGAAATAAGTTATTTTACTATAGATTCGGGGTGGACAGCTTGTCTGCCTTTTACTTCTCTAGCCATGCAAATCACAGCATGAGAAACGGCTTCCATGCTTCTTTTATAATGTGGCTTCATTGCACCTGAAATTACATTGTAGATGTGCTATTTTGAACTCTAGTTTCCCAGTGGAAAGCTTAGGTCAGGCAAAGTAGCCTGGAGGGATACATTTGCCTGATTAAATTTGATGTATTCTATGTATCTTTCCTTACTTCTACCCTTCTCTTAGTGCATTTATTCCACCAACTCTAAGTCAGTAATCAATTTCAACACCCACATATTAGTGATTACTATTTTATGGTATGTGACATCTTGTGTTTTGTCCTCGCTGTTTCCTTTATGTAAACGTAACGTGCAAAGTGATGAAATTTTTACCTTGAGATAAACTGCACCATATGTATCTAGAAAGACATTTAAACTTGTGTTGCCTTGTTAAATTAATGTCTGTTACAAAAGAAAAAAATCCTGTCATAGAAGCCACAAAATGTACAATTATGAATCATCAGAGGCAAGGAATTCTTTCATTTTACTCTTTCTAATGAAAAGAACTGTATACCAGAAAAAATAATGCTCTTTAAAAAGTAAAACAACAGTTTGGGCAAAAATCCCTGGTAGTCTCTTGAGTGTATAAAAATATTTGAAAGTATTTTTGGTTGAGAATGAAATAAAAGCATCAGAATTGTCACAGATGTGTTTTTACAAAGCAAACAATAAGAGAGATGTTGTCTGAATTCACGTATGGCCTTCCCATTCATGGCAGCAATTCTTGTGCTTTGTCTTGTGCCCAGCTGCTGATTTTGCGAAACAACTTCTCCTGGAGACCTCACCTATTGCAAAGCAGACCTGGCTGAAATTTGCTAACAAATTCCCAAGTTTACCAAGCTGGAGCAATGGATCTGCTGCAATGTTGTGGCCTACTTCCATGAATGTGGTTTTCCTAGAATGCTGTGTTGAAAATAGGCAAACCAAAAATGTTGTGTTAATTCTGGTTTAAAAAAAAAAAAAAAAGGAAAATGACTAAGAACATGTTTTTTAATTTAAAAAGGATACATTTTAATCTCATAAAATTTCAGCCGTGTTGAAATATTTCATAATACAAAGCCTTAATTTGATGACACATTCTGCAAACCAAAGATAGGAGAAATATTTTGCAGTAAAACCATTTAAGTTAATTTTGAACATTTTTTTCTTTGTAAGATATGGAAAATAAACCAGTATTTTTATCGGATGTTTAAAATTTTGCCAATGCCACTCTGTTTTACGTTAACTCTTCTGACTAAACTTGAGTAAAGAGGTTCACTGCGTGCTCAAAGCAGGTTTTACCATAAAACAGTCACATCTCCTGGCCCAAATTGTCTCTTTCTTTTTAATGACAGAAAAAAGTCTAAAAGACTCTCTCATGAGTCTTCATAACATACTCTGTGGGAAAAGTCTGCAACTTCCTTAACTAGGTACACTTCAAAGTGACATAATAGAAAGTAATACACTGGGAATCAGTCTAAATAAATCAAAATTTATCAGACAGATGTTCAAAGATGATAGGAGCCTGAAAATGCAAATAAGTATTGACTAAAAATTTTTAAGTGCCTAAGTCAGTTAGTTGCCTAACTCTCAGTGATTTCAGTGGGATTTAGCTGTCTAGCCTGCTTAAGTGATTTTGAAAAATAACAAAAGCTGCCTGTGCGCATCACTAGGTGCCTAAACGCTTTTGGAAAATTTGTCTCTGCATGTCCTTAATAAAGAAAAATGACACTTTGCAACAGGAGAATGTATTCTCAATGTAGGACCAGAACAGTGCTTTGAAAAAATCTAACCTGCCATTCAAGAGCTCATGACAGATGACCCCTCCATCAGCTCCTAAATTTGTTGCAAGGCAGAGTACTTCAAGTGCTTATTGAAAACAAACAAACAAAAAAAACTTGTAAAACTTGTTCTGTTCAAATGCCTCACATGATATTTGTCTGTCTCATGACACTTAACAGGTGAAGTCTAGCTGTCAACAAAATCCTAAGTACGGTGTCAGATATTCACACCATCAGTATAGGACTGTCCTCTCACTGTAACTTGCTGCACCCAGTAGCTAAAGCACTTCAATCATTTTAGGAATATTCTTTAATGAAGTGCCTTATTTAAGAAAACGTGTTTCATGTTAACTATTCATGGATTGTAAATAGCTCCTATTGAAGTTTAATTAGTATAAGTAGCATATCCAGTGGTTCATGTAATTAATTGCAGATTACATATTCAAAAATCAATGTATTTGTTAGCGGTGTGTGTCAAACCTACAACAAGTGCTTAGGCATATATTCATTAGATGGGGAGACACAAGACCAGTAGTAAATTAGTCAAGTGTCAGTTAATATGTCAAGAGTCTACTTCTTCTCTAAGTTATGTTGATCAAATGATGTACATGCAGTGTACACATTCACTTGAGTTAGCTGGTTGTGGTAAATTCTAATTTGAATCTCTTTTACTGTCAGTGGCACCTTTGTGCCTCACTTTTGCAGACTTAAGTGGGAGTATAACCTCATGTGAATTTC
>JAUBNY010000070.1:591728-614282 GCA_032275445.1 Crypturellus soui | reverse complement strand
ATCTCTTTTACTGTCAGTGGCACCTTTGTGCCTCACTTTTGCAGACTTAAGTGGGAGTATAACCTCATGTGAATTTCGCCCAAATTCCATGAAATTCAGTGAATTTCACCTAAAGTCGGTATGTTTGGATCCCATTTAAATTTTAGTCAGACTTTCAGGCTTTTAAAATGTAGAACGCAGAACTGAAGAGTCAAATGAAAACGTGCAAGACAGCTGAGGCTCAGCCGTCAGGATTTTCCTATGAATAGTCAGCTGGTTAAGTGAGCTACTATGTGTGTTTTCACAAATAAGATTAAGAGTTGTTTTCAAAACTTTTCTACAGAAGTAAAATTCTATAAGGTATCCCTATGCCATATATGTAGGCACAATGTTAGATATAGGAGATTGTAGCAAAACCAAGGTTTGTGTATCTGTGTTGAAAGCTCTGTTGGTGTTGGATATGTTACTATATAGGGATGAAATGAATAATGTGTGAAGGCTCTGTGCTTTGGTGACTCCCATGGAAGCAACTGTAGACAAGTAGGGTTGCACTGGCATCGCTATAAGCATGTTTTGTCCTCTAGGAGTTGATTAAATATGGAAAGAAATGAAAATGCAGCCACCAGCATAATTTTTCAAATCTCTAGTTGAATATTTAACATATCTTTATTACAGCAAACTGAGCCAAGAGGTTGTCAATTCTTTCAGTTACTGAACTAATAATGAAAAGTGTTAAAAACTGCTGTTTTAAAGAATTGTTTCTGGAATAGTAGCATGCGAAGTTACCTGATTGGCACTAGTATGGCTGGTAAGTGAAAATGCTGCTATCAGCATTTTTGCCTGTACTTGGTTTGTGGAGATGGCTACAAATGGTCACAGTAACCTGATGACTTCCCTTGAGGCAGACGCATTTTTGGTCACAGCTCTAAATGTTATTCCGTAGTCCTGCAGTAGAACAGGGGTTTTCAAACACAAGCCCGCTGCGTACATATAGCAGTAAATATATAATTCTGTTTCTTTTGCATTCTAGAGTTACCGTCAGCATTTTGTGTGGCGTTGACACGTTATTTTGCCCTCAACCTCAATTTCCCATGCGTAAAACAGGGATAATACACTGCTTTATCTCACAGGAATATTGTGAATAAATATATTGCAGCTTGCACTCAGATTCTTCCTCAAATTCTTTACTTTGGAGATGCTGTTAAGTATCTTACATGGGCCTCAGTGAAAAGGCTCTTTGTCTGCAATTCCATGTCATTATTTTGTATTTTTTTTATATCTATATGCACAGCAAAATAGTTTTAGCACAGCAGCAAGGATATGCTAAGAATTAACAGTGTATGCAGTGCGGCCTACAGCAGAGTTTCTGGCGGTTTTCTGCTCTGACTTTGGTGTGAGGCAATGATGTCCTTGGGTAAGACCCGTCGGGTGCCAGCGGAGCCTTTGCGCGTTGCGTGGATGGCTCCGACGCGCCGCCCGGCTCTATGAGGCGAGGCAGGTCTTGCGCTGGTGCTGGCTCCGGGCAAGAACGACGACCTTCAGGACTGTTTGCATCCCCAGCTGACTGAATATCGTCAAAGCTGGAAACGGGAGAGCCTGAGGTAAATAAACAACCTCATGTTTCCACTAAGAAACTATAATCCTACTACCAACTCATCACTCTATTTTGCTCCTGCAGTGTGACTGCTATGTGCCAGGAAGCTCTGAATGTCAAGGAGTTCACTCTGTAGGTGTGAAACAGTATGGCTCTTTCAGCACGTGCATGAGAATGTCTTCTTGACTAACTACAGACCATACATGAAATTTTATCTTGTAGCTGACTACTCCCAGAACTAAATGAACGGGGCAAAATTGAAAGCAAAGTCTTTCAGTATCTGTTGAATGTGAGAAATGCAGCTAAATCTCAACATAGGTTTATCTTGACATTCTCTCTTAAAAAAAGGGCGGCAGGGAGGACAAAGAGGGAGGTAGCAATATAACGGAAGGAAACTAGGTTTTATTAATGTCACAGAAAATGATGCAAGCCTTGGATTCCTCCTGATCTTTTCTTCACCCCAGTCCCATTTCCTTGGTTCCTCCATATTCATGTGAATGCAGCTGAATCCCTGACCTGCAGTATCCTTCCCCTTCCAGTCCTGGGCCTCCCTCTGAGCGGAGGCTGCCTGTGGCATCAGGCAATGCCTGAGTGAGTAGCTGTTGTCTGAAGTGCACAAACATAAGGCAGGATGAGAGAGAGCACCAAACTAATTTTAACTTGTGACCTAATCAAGGATTTCAACCTAAGTCTCCCAAGATAAAAGGCTATTGCACTTATTTTTCATCTGAAAAGCCATTTGGACTGCATATAGACTGTTCCCCTTGAGAGAAGGTGTCAGATTGATGTACTGCAGCACAAAATGGGAGTGTAAATGTATGTGATGTTCATGGACTAGTGAATAGGGCTAGTTTACTATGAAATGAATTACTAGCAAAATAAACGTGATACCCCTAACCCCAACTATTGCTTTCTTAGTTGAAGATGAAGTTAGCTCAGCTCCAAATAGGTGTTGATTCTGACACATTTTTAATGTCACTGTCATATCAGAGAAAGTTTAAATACTGAAAACTTGTTCTCAGTTTTATTTTAAATATATAGAATGGAAAAAAAGCTTAGAGGAATTTAAAAAAATCTGCTTATTGCTTCATTGTCATAGTAGTAGGGATTCATTTGCTCAAGGTCTCCTTGGCTAATATAGGTATGCTTCAAATTAACCAACCTTCTTATTTAATAGCCAGGAAGGTGTTTGGATCTGTTCCAGTCTACAGCAAATGAGAGTGCAGACAAATAGCCTGTTTAATTGTACTGAATATTTGTGAGACCAGACAGATTTGAGGCAGATTTCTTCATGTGTTGCTTCAGATATTAATAAGGATTTTCAAAGAGATCTGAAATCTCTGGTACCTGCTTTTCTACCTTGAATATTGAGGCCACTGAGGAATGACTATCAGCAGATGGAACCTGAATTTGTTGGTTATACAAAGACTGCATCCAGTGCCTGTGATGAAAGATGCAGACATAGAGTTGAAAGGCATGCTCACGTGTTTGGGCCAAGATTTAAAAGAGTCTGTGTACCATAGTGCCATATAACAGATGCAGTTTTCTGACTTTCCAACTTGTCGCATACTTCTCTATTTTTTTTTTCAGCCTGATTGCAGTAAATGCAGCATATAATGTGGCTAAAGACTTTGTCTTACTCAGAGTATATTTTTAATTATGATGAATCAGAGGTAGTTTATCTTCCATTTTTGTTTTCTTGTTTAATTTACTAATATGTCAATGGACATGAGATTGTAACTTTTGAGGGTTGGACAATACTTCTGTGATGTGACTGTGATCAAAATAATTCATGAAGAATTTGATATCTTGCTGTGACTAATTGCAGTACATTCTGTTGGCACTTTTTCTTTTCCTGCCCATATTGGGGATATCTTGGAAAAGATTGCTTTGTGCTGTTATCTTTAATTTTCTGTATTAATACCATTCTTCTAATGATTTTATTTGTTTTGATAAATGGACAATTATTGTCTTTACGAGTTTAAATTCAAATGCATTTGCAGTGAGTGGGTAAAATGCTCAGAGCAGAGAATATGCTGTTTTTAGACATATTAGGGAACACTATAGCTGTCTTCCAAATGCTAGTCTATATTAATTAAGAATGCACTCAGAAATTCAAGTTGAACCATAATATTCAGTTTGTTGTTGTCTTTTTTGGATGTGTATTTTATATGCTTGTTTTTTCAAACTTTAATGTTGAAAGAGTTAGGACCTATCAGTGTTCCTGTAAGAAATGTGATAGAAAATTACATGTTCAGTGAGTGCTTCTTCAAATCAGACTGTGTTATGCTAGTTTAAATTGAGAGAAGCAGTTGACTGGAAAGCTCAGCAAAAACATAAGCAGTTTTTCTTTTCCTGCCAGCTACAGCAGTCAGATGAATTTGGCAAAAAAGTGAGCAGGGCCAGGTGCAAACCCCTCGAAGGAACAGATGAGATGGACCCACTTAGTCCTGTGCTCGTGTGCTCATCCCTGTTTGGCATGATCCAACCCACTGATAAAAAATTGCCTATAGCTCAGGAAAAAGCCACTTGCAGTGATGAGCTGCAGCAGAATCTGCTCCAGCTTGGCAGTGTGTCCGCAGCGGTTGGCAGCAGAGCTGTTTGTGCCGGGCTGAGGGGTGTTGGGTTCTTCAGCGACTCCCACAGAGGACTGATGTGCAGACACCAACCTCCTTTAGATAATAAATTAAAATCAAGCTGACTTCTTGGTTTTGGTGGTCAAAAAAATAAGCGGCTAACACTGTAAGTACTTCAGCTCAGCAATTTTATGAGCTGTGAATGAATGTGTATTACACGTGCAATCTTCCAGGGACTATGCCCCAAAACAATCTTGACCAACACAGTACGGATGTTATATGGCATTTGCCTAGGGCACTGCTGGGGGTTTCCTCTTGTTCTGCTACCTCTTATTTTCTGAACTTTACAAATTATTGTAGCTGTTTCTGAAAATACCTGGTAACAATCTTTTCTCCCCTGTTCCTTTGGTTGATGCCGTTGAGCTGAACCTTGCCGTTCAGGCGCAGTTTTGCGGGGTGCCTGGCGGGAGCAGGCGGGCGGCGTGCTGGTGCGCCCGGCCCGGTGAGGCGCTTCGCGCTGTGCTCGTGCGCCCATCCCGATGAGGCGCTCGCCCTGCTGCTTGCCTGGCTTCCCTCGCCATGTCTGCAGGCGCGCGGCCTGCTAGTCCATCGGGGAGACAATCTGAGCAGTCCCTCAGGCCGTCAGCGAGGCACCCTGTTTGGTGGCAGGGAGAGGAAATTTAACGATACACAGAGATTCCTAAGAGTTTGTTGTGAAAGTAATTCCTAACAGAAAAGCCTTTTCCCCACAGCTGGGATGGTCAGACCACTCCGATGACTTGAAACTTGTTTCAGATCAAGGCATGAAGGTGAAAATGACTTGATATTAATGCTTACATTTCTAAATTTTAGGTGTGAAATTTCATCCTTAAGGTGCTCGCGTTTCAGAAAGGGAGGGCTTTTTTACTCTAATCTGCTATTTCCTGTGGGACTGAAATCTCCTCTTTTTGTATCTCCCTGTTCTTGATTCTGTGCCTAATGCTGCGGGGCTTGTAGCTGAAGGTGGAATATCCGGTGTCCTTCATGAACTGCCTTGAACAAGCACAGCTTGGTAATCGAGTGTGGCCTTCTCCTCATTGCTGCAGGGAAGTGCAAGTGTGGGATGCAAGGGCAGCTGTTGAGTTTAGCCCATCCATGATTTAGCCAAAGGCGAGAGAACCTGACTGCAGCTGTGGTTAAGCTGCAATGGGCTTTATCACTGTGTCTCTTCTCGAGAGCTTATTTTGAGCGGTACAGCACAAGCTTGACTCATCTGTGTTGTGTTCTACCAACTCAGAAGGGCTGACTCAAACTTCCTGCTGAATGTGACTGCAATATCTCACGTTCAGGACTTGAATATATAACGTGGCTTCAAGGTTATTCATTTTAAGCTTCCATACAATGCAGGAAAAGTTAGAAAAAGTAGCGTTTTGTACTAGAAAATACAAAAGGTTTCTCTTTTGGTGAAGTAGTTATATGGAAAAATTCCACTTCAACTTTGTCTTTAGATTGAGAAGTTCGTTTTGTGACTTTAATGATTTTTAGAGATATTTTAAGGAGTTTCTGACATCTTTATGCTCATATTTTAGAGAGTTTTCAGCTGTGCAGATCTCAGTTTACATCAGAGGTCATTTCCAAGCCCAGTCATATTTCATGGGTTTTGCAGGCATTTCTGTACTAGAAACTCAAAACTACATGGTGCATAGGAACCATTAGAAACAAATGTTATATGTTTTCATTCTTTCCCACCTGCCAAGATGTTTCCTTGATGGCTGCAGCCAAGAAAACCATTACAGATGAAGATTAGATTAAAATAAATTGATTTAGAGTCCACAGGATGCTGCCTTTGGGGAGATTTCTCTCTATAAAAAAGATTTATGTATATTTTTATGTATGTGTGTGTTTTATACATATATATGACATACAGTGCAACAGGATGCAGAAAGAGGTAAATCAAATGGGTCTGGAATTAGGTAGGGAGATCTGGATTTAGAAAAGGGACTGCAAGAAGGCCAGCTTACTTACAGTGAGTGTAGGTGCTTGATTGTTTGTGCTGGTTCTGTTTTTTTATTTTTGTTGTTTTGCTTTTCATACATTTCAGTCTAGTCTTTTGTAGTCTACGCATTAGTATATTGGTGATTTGGGAAATTGCAAAACTAGTTTAATGGATACAGTTTCTGAGCTCTCAGACCAGAGGTGTCAAGGGATACATGAAAGGCAATACTGGGCACTTCTTCATATAATTACTATTCTTGGTAGATACTGTAAACTGTTGTCAAAGAAATTTTAGTCATCTTACTGTGTAGAAGGCCCTGTATCAATGTGGAATGCATTTTATTTAAGTAAACTTCCCTGAAATTTGTGACTTTCCCATCATTAATCTTAATGTGTATTTTGAAGCCGAAGCCTCTTAAAAAAAAAATCTAATTCAGAGGGCCAGTCCTAGATTTTAATAGTACCTTTTCCTTCAAGAACTCAAGACTGGTAGAACTACTTACAAAGTTGGACTGATAAAATAAGAACTTCCAGTTCTGAAGGATTGTGTATTACAGATAATAATTAGTAAGTTCTACTTATTTTGTCACATGAACCTCTCTGTATCTCACCAGAGCATCCAGAGTGATAATGCCACATCCACTGCAGTAAAAGTATCATCTGCAAACACATATCAATGAATGAGAAAGTACAAAATATAGGAAAGAAAGGCAATAAATACAGAGGCAACATGAGTACAAGACAAACCTCTTGATAACAGTGCAATGGGATGAACCATTGTCAATATGTTTTACTAGCTCCTGCCTCTGTTGCTGCTTCCAGAATCATGCTTTCCGCCACTAGTTTCCCTGTTGTCTGTCTTTTAAAACCATAAAGACACCCTGTGGTAACAGAGGAGGGGCAAAGTGCAGTTCCTAATTTTCTTTGTCTCTGACTTTTTAAAAGATTGTTTGTCACATAACTTATCCAGCTTACAGACCTGCCTTTGTCTAATAACATCTGGGAAGAAAAAGAAAACAGAAGTTATCTCATTTTTCTTCCATTTTTGAAACCGTTATGGTGCACTGTAGCATTTGAAAAAAAAATAGCATTTGTATGAGCATTCCTACAAGTGCCTGATCTTTCTCTGTACTACGTTAGGTGTAGTCTCATGAAAATAGAGCACAAGAGGACCATTAGTCTGATAAGCAACTTTTCGAGAAAGCTGTTTCTCAGAAAATAACCTTTGGTTCCTCTCTATATGAGCTGATCTGCTAATACTTCTTTGTAAACTGATGGGTCACTTGGGGTTGTAAAGCAGTGTTCAATAGTTACATATTGTTATCAAGCGTATCCCTGTGATGTGTTAAAAGGTGCTAGGGTCATAATTCCGGAGAGTTTCACTATTTTAACAAAGTGCAGATCAACATTCCTGCATCAATATACAGCCGTCCGGTTGAACTGATCATCCTGTTTCAGTCTGTGGTTTCCCCCAGCACTTGATGCCATTACCGGGTGGTGAGAGCACGGCTCCCCTGGCTGAGCCTGGCCACTCACTTCACCTGGGCCGCCAAGAGCAGACCTACAGCAGCAGCTTTTCACTGATGAAGAGAAACCGAGGTGAACTGGTGACTTAGAGGTGAAAGGCTTTGTGGCTTCTTCGCCTTGTCTGGTTTGTCCATCTGCCTGCTTTACAGAGGCAGGTTGAGAAGACTTGCTATAATAGTGGCCTTCTGCTTTGCTTTCCAATTATTTTTTAATGCAAAAGTGGTACATTAGCACTCACTAGTCACGCTGGAATACCTGGGGGGTCAAGCATTCAAAGCTGGGTCAAGTATTCAAATTGTGTGCAAGTCTGTATTTCTGCATCTCAGATCTCCTCCTGCAACAGCTTGTCTAGACACCTGTAACAAACTGCCCCTAATTATCTTGTAAATACAGCACAGTTAGGGGCTAGCTGAGCTGTATCTAATAAAAAGTATTTTCAGCATTTCACTGCACAGTTAGTGCATGAAAATCTTTTCCTGGATAACAGTGCTTAGAAGCAGCTTGCACTAGACAGTCTGATTTCATTCTTATTCCTCAGACCTTTAATTACTGTCTTTTAGAGGAAAAAAAAAGAGGCTTTTTTTTATGTGAACCTTTGAGGCTGCCTGCTTAAATCAGGCAGGGAAGGCTTCCGCTTCCCCTTCCCAATTCAGATGCAAAAACAACAATGCTGAAAGGAAGCAGCTTTGCCATGTCCTAAACAACTAGATGATTCTTCTCATGTAAGGGTGGTCACTGTTAGCCTAAAAAATAAGCACAGACTTTTGCTTTAAACCGAACAGTGAAGTTTCTTTTCTTTCCACATGTTTTAACTCATGTGAAAGTATTATTTTCCCTGTATGAGTCTGGATTATTTTTAAAATTTGCCATTTAAAGGGACAAGTTATACTTTGAGCTGTCATTGGTGACTTTTCTCCAAGTTTTTGAGTGAATTAGGTATCTGAAGTATGTTTTCTGTTGCTAACACATTTTTTTAAAGCTGTCATCTTCCTGCATGATTATCCTGTTCCTTGAGTTTAATCAGCTCACTTCTGCTGACTTAAGTGGCGAAACTGCTTTTAATGCTTCTTGCTTCAGCTACTACTTCCGAGCAGCACCTTTGAACTACAGGTATATACGGAGAGAACAATATTTATCTAAAATAAATCAGCTGCTGTTAGTATTAGCTGTTGAAATCTGTTAGCATTTTCTGTTGCTTTACCTTGCCTGCAGTGAGACGGAGATCTGCTGCAGTAAGTGGCCTTGCCCCGCGGCCAGCAGCACCACGAGCAGGAGCAGAGCGCGGCTGCTCGAGGGGCTGTGCTGGGGCCCTGGGGCCGCGTGCAGGAGCCTTTCCTGGCACTGCTGAGTGGGACCTGGGTGACACCCGCGCCTCGTGGCGCTGCTGCTGGGGCAGTTAGCGGTGCCCGACGAGTGCGTGTGTGCCTGAATGCCAGGCGTGCTGGTCTGCAGCAGGCACGGTCAGATTTATGGAGTCATTTCTAGAGAGCCCAGACGGCTCTGTGATGATTATAACAAATTTGGTTTTGTAGAGCAAACCTCATTCTTTATCCGTCTGTCATCATACTCCAATGGCTGCTTTTACTGAGAAGCCACAGGCTGATGCCAGCTACTGCTTGACATCCTGTTGAAGCTGGTAGGTTGGCAACTTGGGGTTGCACTTGGCTTAGAGACTACCTGGAAATCACGTCATGGAACTCTTCCTGGAGATAGAGCTACAGACAGTAGCTTTTTGTTATTTAATCCAGAAGTAAACAGTTTTACACTGGAGGAGCGTTTGCTGTATCCATCGGTCCTTTCTTCCATCCACCCATCCTTAACAAACTGCTTGTGCTGGAGACTTTCTGTGGCGTTATTGTTTTCTTGTGTTTGTTTATCCATTTTGGAATTAAACTGCTGTGGTGACATCTTTCCTCAGTTACTAGCTCTGACCGTGAGGGTTTACTGTAGTTTTGGCTGGAGCATGTTAACATCTGTTCCTTTTATTTGGCTGTATCAAAGAAAGAAAAAGAAAAAGCAGAATTAAATAAGAAAGGACTGCTGTTGAGAGACCCACTTTGGAGAACAATTTCATTTTGTCATGCAGCAATTATTTATGAGTTTTGAATACTTGGCTGATTGTATAAGATTTTTGTTTGTGTTTCTGTATAAATAACAAACTCAGGGAGTTGGTTCTGGAAGAAGATATAGGGAGAGATCAAACAATTTTTCTGTGATGTCTCCCTTGATTTAGTTGAAAAGTTTACTTTTTACTGCACAATTTTGGCAAGAGTGTATGTCCAGCACCAGGATTATCTCCCCTTTGCTCCTTCTCTACTACCTATTATGAATAAATCCTATGTGGAAATGCATTAAAGTGTGGGGGATTTTTTTGCTATAAAGCATTTCTTAAGTAGCAAGAAAGTGCTGTCATCTAGTAAAGCTTTGAGAGGTTGGAAGCAAACACCTGGCAAACTGAATTATTTTCTTTTAGGCTTTCAAGTTAAAGGAGATCACTTTAAAAGTTTGCTAATGCTACATCAGAATATAGTTGGTACTGCTTCCCTGGGCTGCAAGCTGCCTACAGGAGCCCAGGAGTTTGAAAGTCAGAAATACTGCTGTGCAGTTTGTAAGTCCTTTAGCATAAGAGCCTTGGCCCCTAGGGAGGAAACGGAAAGTGCAGAGCTTTTGACATAACCGGTGCCATGTGCAATTTTATTTGCAATCTTGGCAGCAGTGAAGTGAAGAGTCTCTTAGAAGAGCATGGTGGTCTGTAGATCCAAGTGTGTCTGTCAACTAATATATCTCAGTTCCATCTTCTGTGCTGATAGGTGTGAATAGTTACTTTTGCTGACAGTGAGATAGACAGTGCCACAGCAGGGTAGAGAATGATGTGAAAAGAGGTAGAGAAATGCTAGCCTGGCCATTTTGCTTTCTCCTGAAGAGTTTAGGGCAACAGGTCTGCAAGGCAGTCGCTCTAAGTGGTATTAAACTTGCAGCTGTATGTTGTTTTTGTTGGCTGGAAGAAGCCACCACTGAGGGTCATAATCTTGGTTGGAAAGAATTGTTTTTCTTTGGAGGCTAGGTAGGCCTCCAGGAACTGGAAATTAGTTCAACTGGTGACCTGAGACTTGACCAGAGGTTTTACTGAAAAAACATTTTTTTTGAACAAAGCCTGTGTATTTCAGCTTTGTAAGGCCTGCAAAGCTGTGGTGCTCAGCAGACAGTATAGGACTCTACAGAGAATAGTACTCCCAGGGTAAATCCAGGATGTCAGGACTCTTGTTTGGCTTTAGATTTTCAGTAGATTTCCATGGCTACCTCGCACTTCCTTTGGGCTGTAATGTGTGTTCACTCAGAAAAACACGAGGCATCAAGTAATTCACTGACTCGTTTACCGTGAGTAAACCAACAGGGAAGATCATCCCTAAAGAATAGGTCTAACTAGAAATAACTTTTCATTGGTTAAAAACAGAGAAGTTGAATGCTTTGCTAAAATTGCCCCCTAGCACAGTTCTGGAGAAAACAGCATTGTTGGGCCTTTTATGCTGAGCATAACCAAGCTTGTGCTCCCTTACACTAATGAAAAGTGGCAGGATATTGTTAGCACTGACTCTGCGTTTTACCCATCGAGGTCTAGAACTCCTGGCACTTCATTCTTTCTTGCTCTTTACTTTGCTGTATGCAAAGAATGTGCGAAATGTTTCCCTTCTCATTCCTAGAGCATTTCCCACTTGCGCTGAAGTAAATGGCCTGAAAAAGTCCAATGCTAGCACAGTAATTATCCTTTATATTACATTAGCTTTATGCTGGGCTGGCTTACTCAGGTCATTGTAGTGACACTGGGGGTAAAAGTGGAAGTTCACAAACAGGGAAGACCTGTGTGCCATTAGAAGAGATTTCCTCAAAGTTAGGAGAAATTATAGTATAAATTCCATAGTAATATTATTTCAGGTAAAATGATTTCCTGAACTAGATTTTATTCCTTTCTATGCATTGGGTAAGTGAAAGAGGCTTGAGCAAAAGAATAACTTCGCTGTTTCTACTGACTTACTTAGCAAAACTTCCCCTGGAACTCATGAGAGTTTCATGAGGTTGTTGTATTTATTCTTGCTATTAACATGCTGAGTAAAGCAAAACCAACAAAATCTCAGTTAAATTAAAGCACATACTGAGTGCATATTCATTTATCATCTTCCTTTTAAAAGTGTATATTTGATGGATAGTTTATAAATAATATGAAAATCAAATTGATTTGGAAAGTGTTGCTGGAATTAACAGACATCAAGCTTGATTTGAAAACTGAGGCTGGAAGGGTTAGGTGTGTTTTTCCATGAAACTATATCTTAAAGAGTCAAGGAAGAAAAATTAAGTGAAAACTTTCTTCCTCTAGCAAATCAGTGCCTTTCATTCATTATCTGAAATTCCATTTCTGTGAATCAAGTCCTGGAATGGAAAAGACCATGAAATAAGCTTTAAAACATGTCAGTAGGAAGAATTTCTGGATTGATTTCCATTTTTATCTGTTTATATCTCTGGAAAATGATTTAATTGGAGGAACACACTGAAGAGAAAAACAGCTTTTGAGTGCTTTGTGATGGATTAGCAAAAGTTTGCATTTCTTGTCTTGTTCTTCAAATAGGGGGACCACTTTCAGCGTATGTTTACTGAAAATGTAGTAGGACCATAAGAAGCAATATTCTAAAGAAGATTATTCCTTTCTTTCATCAACCTTCAAAGCTGCAGCTTACCATAGGATAGCAAGGCAAATTTTCAAACTTCCAGGTTTATAGAAAACATTGCAAGTAAGAGAATTTCCTAAAGGATAGATAATTATTAAGTAGTTGTGAGAAATGATATGGTAGCCTTGGAAAAGTCAGAAGAGAGGAAGGATGACTTAGGAAATGTAAAAATTAACTTCTAAATATATCCTAACAGGCTTGCCTTCTTTTTATAGTTTATAGTAATTATATCATATTTCAAAGCAAGCATTCTATGCAGGCCTTTTCATTTTTTTTAACCTGATTTTTGGAAAGGAGAAAAAAAAAGTAGTAAAATGCTAACCTTAATTCGTAGTTAACGTGGTCTCAGTTTTGGGTGTTACTGTAACGCGGAGATAATGTTGCCTGGAATAGAGTAGTTTTGCATCTCTAAGAAAGACATTTAAAATGTGGAAGAGGTGTATGTGTACATCCTGCCTATCCACAAGAATGTCTATCTGATACTGAGATGAAACCATATCATAAGTGAAACCATTCAATTAATATTTATATCTAAAATACATATAGCTAAAATGTAGGCTTGTTGGTTTATTAATCTGCCTGGTAATGAAGCACTAATAGCATATACAAACAACATCGTAGAAAGGCTCAAACCCAGTAGCTTTGGAACCTCAGTGGCTTTGACAGAGCTATTGCACCGTAGCAGAAGGACGAGGCTAAAACAATCACAACATGAACTTTGTTAGGCTGTAAATAAAAAAATAGCTTTATTAATTCTTGCCATATAGAATGTATTTAGACCCTGAGAAGATAAAGAAAAAACCCTTAATGTGTTTAAGAAAAAAAATCAACCTTCAAACCAGGCATTCAATTAAAGCACCAAGGAGCACAACTGCTCAGTAAAGATTAGAGACTGAAGACATATCTGAAATACCTGCATGCAGGTCCTCATGTGAGTCATCAGAACAGTCATTAGTGTAATTAGACATGCACATGACTTATTATTGAATGGCTTTTCCTTCAGTTTTCACTAGGAAGCTACAGGAACACAGTCTATGCGTTCCTAGGTGCAGTCGGCGAGGTTTGTGCGCAGCCGGGCCGCGCGTTGTGTTTGACAGCGCGTCCTCCACTGCCGCCTCAGCAGCACCTCCTTGTCTGCGCACACTCCATAACGGAGCGCGGGGCCAGAGAGGGGCCTGGTGCCCACCGGCCACGTGGGGCCAGAGCTTCCCCGAGGGCGTCTCGTGGAGCCAGGCCTGGGCCCCAGCACTGAGGTCCTTCCCTCACGCCTGCCCCAGCCTTTGCTCGGGCAAGGGTGGTGGCACCCTCCTCTGCCGGCTGTGCTGCCCTTCCTCCTCTGCTTTCCTGGGAAGCTTGAGCGGGAAGCTGGGGTTCTCTCAGGCAGCTGGAGCAGAGCAGTCACCAGCATATCCAATGAGCTGGAAGGAATCTCAAAAATTATCTTGGGTTTCTATTGTTCCTACTTCAGCTGAACTAAGGAAGTGATTGCTGTGATCTTTTGATTGCTCTGTGCCTTTATTTAGACTTTAAACCTACCTGTGCAGCAATCACTCTTTGTAATTTGTTTCCAAAAAGCAGTATAAACTTACTTTTTACTATACTTGTTTTAATCAGTAATTAGGGTTGTGCAGTGTGCTACCAGAGATCATCCAAGGAGAACAATCACAAAAAAGTGGAAGTCATAACTTTGCTTTCCAGCAGAAGGTCAAGGTGTTCTCCTTATCTGTGTTAGGCTTGCAGTGATTTAAAAGGGACTGGTTAGCACTGAGTCAAAGAAAAAAGAAGGAAACAAAATATTTTTAATTATGGCATGTTAAATAAAATTTTAATAGGATTTCTAAATATCCTTTTGCAAGCATGTAGTAAAATAAATGGAGAGAAGAGTGACAAAACCTCCTCTGCCAGTGATGATTAGAACAATGTTTTAGTTCTGACTCAGGAGTTCCCCAAACTGCTGAATACCAGAAACAAAGAAGCTTGTCCTGTAAATATTGTTTCTTTCTTAAACATCTTCTTTAAGCATCTGTTGTTGAAATGTGTTAGGAAGAGTCCTGTTAGACACAGCATTCTGAGGTAGGTGGTCTGATTTAGCATGTAGTTGTTGTTTTTTTTCTTCATGCTTGGCAGAGCATGGAAGCATATTTTCTATATCAAAATCTTGTAAGCTAAGGTCAAACAAATCAACTTATCTTATTTACAACATTTCTAGAAGGTGGAGTTTGGTGGTCTTACAATAGGATCACTGGAGACATGCAAAGAAAAATATTCTTGGAACAACTTGTGGCATTTTTGGAGAACATTGATGATGTATTAAACAAAAAGATGGAGCTTGATTTGATTTCTCCTCTCCAGAAGACTTACCTCTCTTTCCTCTCCAGTTTACTTTTTCACAAGCCTCCACTCTCAGCTGTTGCATGAAACTCGTGCTGAGGTTTGTAGGCAGAAAGCCTCTTCCTGCATTGCCAGGAGAATGGTGTATTTGCTCAGAGGGGGATCCAAGATTAGAAAAGGGCAGAGGTTTTTGTAAAGAAAATCCAAATTAGATCAGATGAAGGGGAAGAAGGGGCTATTCTCCCCTTAACCTTGTAAAATCTGGGATAAAGTTGTGGAATTGAAGATTTAGAAATAATATGCATAGATTATTTGCTCCTTGTATTTGAGTAAGCTTTTTTTTTCCTAATAGTTTATTTTTTAAATTTTTGTGGCAGAAATTGATTCAGTTCAAATAGATTTTATGTCTGCAGAACAGAGGGGTTTCCCAGTCTATTCTTAGGTAATGGCAACTTACGTGATGTTAATTGTGGAGTACTCCAAGCTCCAAGTATGTAGTCTTTGAATGCACACTTTCAAAAAACATCCAAATCAATGTGAATTTGCCTTTGCTCTTTCCTTTGAAAACTTGTTATTTGGTTTTAATGAGTCAATGAAAATAGAAGAGAAATAAAACATTAAAAAGCTAGATGAGAGGTGGAGGTTCATATAAATTCCTGCTTGTGTACATGTGAGTTTGCAGCGGGGGTGTTGGTAGATCTTGTTACCATTGTTGGGATTAAAAAAAAAACAATAACAGTTGTGCAGCTTCCTCCAAAATGTTCAGACTATTTCACTGCAAATGAATAAGACCACAGAAAGAGATTCCTATTATATCTTTCCCCTTTGTCTGGATGAACATGGTCATTTAGTGGTGGCTTTTATTCTTTTATATGTTGATTTTATTTTAGCAATGAATGCATTTTAGCTGTTTTAGCCTGTTTTAAGGGAATACACATTCATTCTCTCTGCACTCTCACAATGCATTTAGCCTCCTTATTCATTCACCCTGGAATAAAAATGAGTCAGGAACTTCTGAAAAAATATAAATTTGCCGATGATGCGGAGCAATTGTTGCACTGCACTCTAAGCGAATCTTCCTGTGCCAAAACCCTGTGGATGTGTTTTCAGGTGACAAGTGAGCAAGAGAGTGATGAGAGGAGAACCCTGTAAATCTCTGAAGCTCCCAGAGGGAAGCTTGTTTATTAGATCTTTAAAATGACTATGATATGCTTATGCTGAAGTACTACAACTGGAATGTTTTCCAAAGAAAAATCCAGTTCCTCAGAAATCCATATGCAGGCAGTTTCCAGCAAAATGTTGATATTGCCAAATGTTTCAATTTACAGCTGGAAAAACTGAAGCAAGTATTTTGCTTAGCTTCAGTCAGAATATTTCAGAAATATATTATGATTGTAATTCCCAGGGTTTGGGGAGCCTTGGGTTGTGGTTACTGTGAAATACACCTTGAGCTGAAGCCAGTGTTATAATGGAGTTACCTGCAAGTACCATCACTTCATGGAGAAAACCTGCTCTGATTTTTCCCTGCATGTTCCTAATTTGTCTTCTGGGACCAACACATTTTTACAGGATGTGATAGAGAGGAGAGAGTGAAAATCCCTCAAGAAACTCAAAGAAGCTCTGCTTATATTCCCTTCATATACTGTGCAAAACATGATAGTGGGTTTTCTTCACTCCTTTTCCACTGCCTGTGTTCCACTTAATCTTCAAACTTGAAAGGGGAGAAATACACCCAATGAAATTTAGGGAACTGTATGATAATTCTTGCTTAGAGAATGGTGGGGTGGGTTTTTATGAGGTACAGGGAGAGGAGAGTCTGGAATTACTTGTCCTCTGTACTGTTCTTCACCAAGATGTTGGCTCCTCTGAGTGCACAAGGCTTGAATCATGTAGCTGTGGGACTTGCTGCTTTCTGGGTCTTTAGGATTTGTGTGCTCCTTCTTACTGATGATGAATCACTGCTGACATGAAAGGAGGCAGTGGTGTCTGTCCCGTTTCTCATGTGTTCCTACCAGTTGTAAAGACATCATCCACTCACCAGTAGCCCAATTCGTATTATCAGAGTGCAATCCAGAGACTAAACTAACGTGTAGGAATGAAATTCTCCTCTTCTGCTAAAAATGGTCAGACCTAGGTTAGACCTACAGCAGAGACATGAAAGCTCTCTTTGGTACTAATGCATTGAGAAGATGTCTGATCATAGGATTGTAGATGTAGATCATAACATTGCCTTTCTTATATTAATACAAATCAATTGCCTTTGATGCAAGTAATGATTAGAACAACCATTAGGACACCCCCTCCCCTTTTGTCTGCTCCCCCTTCCTGCTCCTTGTCCATCACCTTTTGTGGTTAGGATTATGTTACAGAAAGAAGCTGCCAGGAAAGATATAATGGAAATCCAGAGTCTGCCAAAATTTGGGTTTGGTGATGTCGATGTGTAGAATTTTCTAGCATGAAAAAATGAAGTGAAAATTAATTGTGATATGTGACGAAGAGAAAATAGTCATGGTATGTATTTGAGATCACAGTGTGTTGTATGAATTGTATAAATTCCTGTATGAATTGTATAAATCCCTGACGGTGGACTTGAGAATATGTGCGCATGGAATAAGCTTCAGAAAGGGGCTGTGCCAAAACCTCAGTTGGTATAAGTTGATACTGTTTCCGCCAAGCCAGTGAAGTTACACTTACTTACATCAGTCAACCATCTGGTCCTGTATTTTAGGCACTGAATTGGGTTTTCAAGAATCTGGAGTTCAACGAGTCTGTGGATTACTTTTAATTTTATTTTGAAGGAATGTGGGTTATCCTTTGTTCTCTCTTGAAAGTGCTCTCTTGGTATCCACAGTGCACGTTCTCCTCTGGCTCCTCATCCCAGCAGATACTCCTTTGGTGTGCAGGGATGGTTCCTCCTCCTCCTCCTCTTGCCAGAAGGCTGCTGGTCAGGGACGTTGGGATTACTGCACCTGGGATTACCGTGCAGTAAGAGCAGGGCCGTACCTCTGAAAGAGTTACCACTGCCTTATGTGCAGGCGCATTTGGGCATCTAGAGTGCATCCTGGCTCGTTCTGAAGATGGTCAAATAACGGCCTAAGAATCTCCTACTGTAGTCGGCTTTACTTGGTTGTATTTAGACGTTTATGGAAGTTGTAACCACATTCCCACTAATGAAACTATTTTTTTTTAACTTGATTTGGCCTTTTCTGTCCTGGGGTGTACAAAGATGCACAATTTTATACTTCTAACAGTCCCTTGGTATAGGAGTGTTGTGGGGCTTGGTGGAAGTTCAAGCAGTGGATTGAGCAGCAGAGAGAGGTGACAAGTCTCATTCCTAGGACTTTGTGCAAGAAACTTAAATGTAATTGTACAAAAGAGCAGTGATGATTATAATGTTCTTCCCATTCTATGGCATGAAATGAAGGCCTTTGGAAGTTTATCAAGATAAAACTCAAGGAAAAGCACTCAAGACACTGAAGAGTACACACTTAAAGATAACAGATCTGAGAAACCCAGATTTATTTCCTTGCTCTCCTTTGCTCAGATAAGTCAGACTGTCTCCCACCTCCCCAGTGACCACCAGCACTACTCAGCTGGGATATCATTCTCCCATGATTTGTCCAGAGATTCCACCCAGAGCCCAAGAAACGCTTGCTTTGACAGTCTCTGAGGTGGAAAAAGTACCGATCAGTTCTCATTACTACTGAGCAAGCTTATGTTACTGGAATGTGCTGTGGGACTGGAGACTACTGGAGAATGATTTCTGGCCCAGCTTGATGGTCTTTGAGTTTAATATGAATAGACAACTCGGATTCCCCAGAAGAAACTTAGAGAAGTTGTTCCTCTTTCTGTATTAAAGCTTCAGCTACTTGAACCAAGAAATGCCCAGAGGAATGGAAACACAAATAGAGCTTTCCCAAGCTATGGAAAAGTTTAATTGGTTTTGGTTTAAAATCAGAGAATAGGTCCTGAGTTATAATTATGCATTAAACTTTTCAAAGACTGTTTTCTTTGTGTCTTCTAGATTTGAAACAGCATCTTTAAATGCTCATGCCCTTATTATACATTGTTAAATCCAAACTGTTCTCTACCATGCTAGATTTTCTGTCCTTAAAATGTGTCTTTTACCTGCTTTGTCTTATTAAGTATGTCCTCAGATTACCTATCTTTCTTTGCCTGTGTGTTCTTACTTAGTTGGTTGCTTGCTGCTACTTTCATTTTAAATCCAAGTCCTGGCTTAAAATGATTTTATTTATAATGCAGCAGTGGGGACACCTGCTCGTGACATGTGAGAGCATTCTGATGACATAACCAGCTACCCAGAATAGCAGCAGCACCCTGGGCCTTCATTATGCGCCATGTGATGCTTCTGCAGCACTGCCAAGTCAAACATAATAATTCCACCCACTGAGAAATAACTATTCCCTGGAGAGGGAGCAAGTGAGCAAGCAATGGAGAGAAAGATTCATGTTGTTTATGAATACTCAGTGGCTTCTGAATATTGCTATGCAATGCAGTTGACTTTTGTCAGGTGTTCCTCTGCACTGATGCTTGGATCTTGGACTAATGTGAAGAATTTGAGTATGTTTTTTTTTTCCCTGCTGAAAACAGTCATGTACATTTTGAAGGCATTAGAATTCTACAATTTAGGGTAAAGAGTTTACGATAGAAATACTTTCAGTCCTTTTATTGCTGAAATCTTTTTGGGAAGGCCCTTCATTATTTTTGTCTGTTCTTTTGAACTCTTACAGTAGTGAGATTGTTGGCTTATACAGAGATCACCGTTGCCATTCCCTGGCTTCCGTGCCAAACGGACCCTTGTAGGGCCCACAGTCTTTTCAAAGTCTGCACTGTGAGATATCAGGTGTGCCAAGGATTGAATTTCTCAAGGAAACAACGGTTTGCTGTCCTGGAGCCTGCTCGGCCACCCTCGTGTGCTGCTTCCTTGTCTCCTGCTAACGTGATCCCGCCAAATGTCCGGGCCACCTCTGTACAGATATCCTCTCCTTGACATTGGTCTGTGGTAAAACTATGAAATGGATTTTTGTTGGTTTTTTGTTTGCTTGTTTTTCCTAGGGTGCTATTTTTTTTTAATCTGCTAAAACTAGTCTGATTTCTGAAGATCTTTGTTAGGATTAACCCTAGAGTTTCATTCCTGAAAGTAGCTTTATTCCAGGAAGCTTTAATCCAAGCTGCCATAGTTAGCTGTCACCCATTGCTTGGCAGGGTTGAGTTTGGTGCAGGAGCTGCATAAAGCACCACGGATTTGCCCTGCTGCCTGGTGTGTCAGCTCTCTGGCAGATCTGTTTTTTTCAAGAAAAGATCAGAGTTACTAAGTCTCTTTCCGCAAGAAAGATTTTCTCACCTAGATGTTATAGTTTCACAACTAACTGCATTTCCATTTTTTTGGAAACTGTACAACATCCTGAACACCCTTGATTTACATACCAGGTGGCAGATATGGAAAGTTTCTGCACTCCACAGCAGGGGAAAATGAGAGAAAGGAGTTTACAAAATGCATAAAGGAAAAAAGGGGGAACAAGTATTCCTTAAAAAGATCCTTAGTTTTTTTTCTTTTTTTTTTTTCTCCTGCTACTTGCAAACTTGCTGATTTTTAACTAATCTGTTATTCGGAATCGCTCAGCAGTGTTCCCAGTTGCGAAATGCCTCTGGACTGTTCCTGAACGGTGTTTTCCCGGCTTGGCTGTTTGTTGTTCCTCCCGCTCTCGGTTCCCATGGCAATGTGTTTGTGCTGCGCCGGGGTAAGCGGCTAACAAAGGCAAGGAGAGGAGGATCAATTTACTCTGCTTTTGACAGTGCCGTGAATTTAGGAACGTTTTTCTCTCCCAAACAGAAGAAAGCTGACAGGTTTATGGAAGTTTCAGGAGTTTTCTAAAGAAGGCAGCTGCTGGCACCGAAAGCAAGTCTGCTTTCCTCAGGGAATGAACACTAGTATGAGCCTCGAACCACTGCCCTTTGCAGGCAGCTTCAGACGGATATTGTTCACACACAATTGTCGTGTAAATGTAAACACATTTGGGACAAGTAAACACTGCGTCAAAAACCATTTTCTGACTCACGGTGCATCTCTTGGATGGTCTTGCCACCACTGGCCTAGCTGTGAACGTTGCCTTTCCCTGCAGCTCCCTGTGATGAGGGGACTGCAACTCTGAGCTGCAATCTCAGCAGCAAGGAAGGATTGGTTTAGAGGTTCTCCTGCCTTTTTGGGCCAGTAAAGAACTACTCATCAAAGGGTTTAACCTTTCTGGTTTATCTGGGTCAATGGAGTGTTTAGCAGCTCACTTTCTCTTCTTCAAGCTGGTATCTTTGTAAACCTAGTAACAGCCAACATGTTCTCACAAGATACAGTCCAGTTCCAGCTGATGGTGCTACTTGCCTATCCCGGGGAACATCTGCCAGGGGACCCCTCTCTGCCAAGCTCCCCCATTAAGCTCCAAGAAATCCAAGGAGCCAGTACCAGTGATGCCCCAAGGGCACAGGAGCATCTGTGTGCTGTACCTTGCTCCCCTAGGGCTTCCTGGGGAGTTCAAAGGATCTCAAATGATCGACATTTTAATAGTGCGGATAAATAACTTCTAAGAAAAGAATCTACTTAATAAAAGACTCAGGAACAGAAAGAAAGGATAGGTTGCTCAGAGATAATGATAGATTTGAAGGCATTGATTAATCCTATTTTTCCATAGCAGTGACTGTTTTGGGGAAAAGAAAAACATTTTTAGCATTGTTTGAGATGCTTTCCATGTCAAACATAGTGTTAATTCAGAAAATAATAAGTATTTTTAGGATATTTCTTTTGATCTGAAGAGAAACAGAATACACATATTTCTAATGGAAATGAGTGGTAACCATGAGTATTCAGACCCATCAGTATTAGAAAATAACTAGAATATAACTAAATTCATTAGCGTCTAAACGCTATCCATGATACTCTGCCTGCCTTTGTATTGATGTGAATTTTACCTGGGAGTTAAGAGGGGTGAGGTTTCTGTGACTTTTTCACCAAAGTTGTAGGTACAACTGCAGCAACATTCAAATACCATGTCTGAATTTGACCAAGACGGAAAAGAATGGATAAATATGTTGTTTCTGTTGATGAATTTTCCAAAAGAGTTGGTAAAATGAACTTCAGTTGTACCTTACTGGAGCTAAGATTCAGATTTTAAGTGCTTTTAGAACCAGTGGTGTAGCTGTCGTAGTTTAGAGACAATCCCATGAATCCCGACAATGAAAATACCGTAGTAGATTTCCTTTGGAAAGCATTTAGAAACTGCAGTATAGTCTTCTTTTTATACTCTAATCTATATGTCTTAGTCAATCCTTGCTTGATAGATTTTGAATGGGACTAGGCCATTACATTATTGTTATCCAGGACAAATTTTAATGATATTTGCCTATTAAATCAGAACTAATTATTTTGATTTCAAAGGAGTTTCTGCAGATCAGAGACAGCTTAATGCATTGGAATAGAGGAAAATAAAAACTAGATTTTTGGTTATGGATTATACCTGCCTTACTAGGTTTTAGTTCTGTGACATATGTGTGAAAAATAGCATGGCACCTGTCTGAGGAATGCAACATCTACATAAAGCTATGTGAAATGCAGTTGGCTGTAATAATTAAGAATAAATAATAGGATAAAGCTGAAATTACAGCCAATTCTCACATGGAGATTAATAGAGCCTAGCTATTAGAACAGTTTCTAGGTGAACCCAACACAAGATGCTCTGGGATATGCTGGTTATGAGAAACTGGAAGACTGCAGGAGGGCAGCTAGCCTAGTGCAAGAGGTACCCAAAAACAGGCTAAGGCCAGAACAGAAATCATGGAAAAA
>JAUBNY010000070.1:557973-591628 GCA_032275445.1 Crypturellus soui | reverse complement strand
TCAAAGGAGTGTCTGCAGATCAGAGCCAGTTTAATGCATTGGAATAGAGGAAAATAAAAACTAGATTTTGGTTATGGATTATACCTGCCTTACTAGGTTTTAGTTCTGCAACATATGTGTGAAAAATAGCATGGCACCTGTCTGAGGAATGCAACATCTACATAAAGCTGTGTGAAATGCAGTTGGCTGTAATAATTAGGAATAAATAATAGGATAAAGCTGAAATTACAGCCAATTCTCACATGGAGAACCTACTGTTAATGGACACGAGAAGTCTTATTAATAGAGCCTAGCTATTAGAACAGTTTCTAGGTGGACCCAACACAAAATGCTCTGGGATATTCTGGTTATGAGGAACTGGAGGACTGCAGGAGGGCAGCTAGCCTAGTGCAAGAGGTACCCAAAAACAGGCTAAGGCCAGAACAGAAATCATGGAAAAAGTGGGAGCCTAGCAAGGAAAGAAAGAACCGTTGCTGAGGCCCAAGTCAAAGCACGTTGAAGAGAAACGATCTCCATAAATGAAAACATCGTGATAAAGGATGCCAGGTCCTGAAGGGTCACTTCTCAGACGGGCTGGAGTGGATGTCTCAGGATACACTACCTGCCCTGAAATGGTGAGCTAATTCCTGCCGCTTTGTGTCAGCAGGTAGGTCTTTGTGTCAGAACGCAGACCAGCCAGGTTTGTTAATTGTTTCATTTATAACTTCATGAGAAGTTCTTGGGTAATATGAGTGCTATCCTGGAATTAAATAGTGTATCACCAAATATTGGACTTCTTTTATTGGATTTTTTTTTCAATTCAGTATGACTTTAACTATGTCTCATTATGTAACTATAAGGAGTTTTTACACTTTCTGCAAGCTACCATTTCTAGTTTGAAAATTCTAGTTCATACTTAATATATTGAGAAATTAAATGACTATTTTGCTAGTGTAATGAAATAAACTGTAGATAGTTCGTTACTGTAAATAATATCTGAATGGGACTGGGTTGGAATATATGACTGGCTTACAGCTCTACATCTGGAGTGTCTTTCTTGAAGTCAGAGGAGTTGCTGTAGGTTTACCTCTTCATTAATGATAGTAAAATGGGTGTGAATTTCATGTGGTTACTTTATAAGGAAAATATGAGACATAGTCATGCTTTTTAGTAAAATGTAGCCTGGGTTGCTAAGTGTGAAGAAATGTGCTGTGTTTATTTAGCTGGAACTTAGAATTTTTGTATTACAGGAAATCTGCAGTAGATTCCTACATACCATTTTCAAAACTGTTTTCATTTTCATCTGGAATAAAATCTGGAGAAATATTTATGAAATATTATTTCAAGAGGAGTTTGAAGTATTACTTCAAAACCAATTAAAAAATGTATATTTAAAATAATTTAAGATATCTGAATTGTGTAACTATTTTACATTATTTTCATATAACATAGCATCCACCATGTGGCACATGATAGTTTAACTGAACTTAACAAAGATGTGACATAGCAAATTATGAACCACAGGTATGTCTTAAAGTAATGTAAAAATAATAGAAACAATACAAATTTTAGGCAACTTAGAACACTTTTCTTGGAAATACAATTTCATTTTCTTCTAGAAGTAGGAAATCCTAAAATGTGAAACACTTATTTAAAATACTTAGAGAATTTCAGGAAAAGTTATTACTGCATCATAATCAATATTCATTTAGTGAAAACACAATTTGTCAAATGATCAGCAGTTATATATGTGAACAGATAATGCTTTATTTTTCTAATAAATACTTGGGAGAGAAACACCATGGCTAATTTCTCAAATTGTATAAGGCTGATTATTTCCAAATAGCTTTCAAGTGAATTTAACAAACTGGTGGAGGATGTCCTGGACATAGGAGCATGTTCCATTTATTGAATGCCAGCACAGCCCCTCTTCACATCACTCCCTAAGCGTGAGAGCTCAGAGTTGCGTCTGAAAGGAAAGGGAGGGCCGGGTTTTTCCTGATGGATGAACAAGCCTTGGCTGCTGGCGCGGCACTTTAAGGCCAGAAGCAAGCTGGCCTGGTAACGCTGCCCTAAGGTTCAGTTTTTTATGATGGGGTCTGCTCAGCAGCTGCGTAGGGCAAGACAGGAAACGGGAGAAGGTTTAAGCCTCTTTTTCTAGTCTTTTTATGATCCCAGCTTACCTTAAATTTCTCCCCATTATAGGCAGCAATGATGCTTTTCTGTTTGTTAGTTATGTTCAGAAGCTGCACTTAACTAGATCTGTGGACTCATTCAATTTGTAACAAAATAAGTTCAGCTCCCAATTACCCAGCACACTGTTTGTTTTTATTTAACTGCATCATTTTTCTTTGTGCTGCAGGGTATATTTTGCAAATTATGTCACTTCTAGTTACTCTCTTGAGTCTGAGTGATGTTAGAGCACTGACCTGAGATGGAAAGTCAAATACTAAAAAGCAAAATAACATTTGGTTCATCACTGCTAGACTCTAAAAAGATATCTGCAACTGTTCCATTAGTCCTGAGCCCAGAGGGTTTGGTGGAGACATGGGATTATGCTGAATATTAGGCAGGAGTGCAGGAAGTTTAATGAGCGGGTTTGTTTGGTTCATTTTGTTGCAGCTCTGCTAGAATTCTTTCGAAAAATCACTTTACTTTGTAAGGACCTAATTTCATTAAACACTTTGAAGCGGAATACAAAGAAAACTTGACAAGTTTTTGGCCTTCCTTTTCTTTCCTTGGAGGCATATATTTTTGCAGCTCCAGAGAAGATGAAATACATGAATAAACATTGCAAAATATGCACCTAGCAATGCATTAGTGCCACAAAAGTGCGTGTTGCTTGGCTGCTGATGCAAGAAGAGGGATGTGTCTTGCTGCCTTTCCTCCCATTCCTTGACTACAAAAAGACAAGATGCTTTGGAGCCTTTCATACCTAGATTTAAATAACAGTTGAAAAATATCCAGACCAAAAGCTACACTGTTAGACAATCTTAAGCAGACTTCAGCTGCTGCAGGGATCAGAAAGGAAACTTTACTTACTATATAAAATAGTTGGAAGTGTTTGATGTATTATGAGGTGTTTGGCCTCTGCAGGAGACAAGCTTCAGGACTGGAAGGACAAAAGAAAGGACAGCGTGACGATTCCTTTATTTGCAGTGTAGCAGATTCCTGGGTGAGAAGATGAATCCATTTGTTTACTGGAGAGTATGATAGATTAAAAATTCTACAAATTTCTAACTTGTATTAAATTATTAAAGAAACAGATGCAGGATAAGTACCTATGTCAAAGTATCCACAGCTTCTGATCATAACTTTTCAAACCAGAAGTTCAATAAGAATCATCAAATGTGGAATCAAAATCACTCACAAAGAAATAAGGATCTTTCACTGAACAACTTGGTCAAATCATTATGCAAAATGGGAGCAGGAAAGTGAAGATGAAGCCTTGAGGATGGCGACAAGTGGAAGAGCTATTACTGTGGAGAAAAGAGATGAGGAAGCTGCGTGTTTTTAATTTGGGAGGGGGTAAGGGTTGTGTGTTTTATAAAGGAAAGGGGAGATCAAAGAAGAGTATGTCAGGTGGCCCCAGAGGGACTTGTAAATTATATGAGGGATTGAAGTAATTTGTGAGATGATTTCAATTTCCTGTGCTACTAGTAGAAAAGAGTTTTGATTATTGTTTGTTAGAGTTGACAGAGAAGTAACTAACATTTATCAAAAATAAATCTGAAAAAGTGTCTAAATTTCAGAGCTTTTTTTTAAGTTGATGCATCGATCTGTTTTGGTTGATTTTTTGTGAATTATATTTTTGGTGCACAAGCAAAATGCTTCAGGATTCTTCAAGATGAAAGGCTGTCTACGTAAATGCAGGATATTAACATGGCTCATGCATACAATTCCTGACAAAAGAGTTTGCCATGTTTCATGTAACCATTTATTTTATATTTCACCTATAGACTTGAGAATACAGTGGTTGGAGTATATACTTTTGTTTAAGGATGGATAAGAATGTTCAACTTCATTGACTTTCTGAATGCATATTTTGTTGAGATTTTTAAAATGTGCGTATATACACGTAAATAGTTTGATGCTACCATAATCAATATAATGACTGTACTTGCCATAAATTAGTGCAGCCATTTGCCTTTTAAAGTAGTAATTGGAGCAGCAGAGAAATTCAGCCAAAGTTTACTTGAAAGCAGTTTCCCAAAATAGTAATACTAGGTGTTGATGCCTTATCTGTATTTGTGAATATTTTCATTTACTGTTTTTTGCTTGAATATATTTACTTATACTGACTTTTGCTAAAAGGTGAGAATCAATTTAGGAAACAAAACATAAAAAAGGAAACAAAAGGGAACAAACAAACAAAAAGCTTTCTTTCTCTCTTCTAATATGTGAAGAGGAGCCTAGATGTCAGAGGATGAGATTTAGTATTCCTGAAGTTCTGGAAATACAAAACCACTGCATTTAAATCGCTTATTGCATAAAAGTAATTTATTTATTTTATCAACTCATTTTCATTGCAAACACTTTTTAATGCTTAGTTTTCTTATGAAAAACTCATAAGTAGGTCACCAGACCTATTTAAACACAATTTCAAAATGATTATTCCATTTGTTAAGCCAATACCAGTTTCCACGCTAGCATGATTAATGTATATCAACTTTTTAAAAATCATTTTCTATGTATTTCTCATCTATTTTTAACTGGAGATCAAGGAAATGGAGACATTTGTAGTTTCTAAAATAAATAATATATGTAGACCTGCTCCTATCTAGCAGAAGGAAATGCCAAATTTTATCCCCCAAAGAATCAACTTTTCTTTAGACAAATAATTAAAATATTCAAATAAAAATCAAATTAGATTTGAATATTTCGATCAAAGTTTTTGCTGTTAATTTAATTACAGTTAAAAGTCAGTGATTTAAGTTACTTCAAGTTTAGTCTATTGCAAATAGAAGTCAAGGAATGATTTGATTATATATTTATCTGATCTGTGATATTTGAGTGAATAGGTAGGGAAAAGCACTTAAACTAATCATATTTCAATATAAAATATTCCGATAGAACATCAGGTGCAGAATTATAGACTTTTACTATTTACTACCTGTAAAAAAACCCCTTACATTCTGAAAGCGCAATCATTAAAAAAATAATCTGCAGCCCTGGAAATTTACAGTTATATTGTAAATACTGTGCAAGGGAAAACATCCTCTCCGTAGGCCTCCCGTCAGACATGCACACGGTATTGCTCTGAAGAGACGAGCTGCTAGCAGAATCGATGCAAATAGAATTTCTCTTCCCAACAGAAAGCTCCTTTCCTCCACCCAGAGGGTTCAGTCTGAGTTCAGAGGTTCTGCTGTGCTGAAACCCAGCATGGGTGCCCTACGCTCCAGGTCTGTCACCGTAGGCAGAAGATTCATAACTGCTTGGCTGACACGTGGGCTTGACTCCTTTTGTCCGGTGTTCACAATTTCCGTACATTCGCATTCAGGTCTCAGTGTACAAGACTGTTTTTCTGTTTGCATCTCAGCCGTTGAAGGGCTCATAAAAATTGATCTGAAAATGGGGAGAGGAGGAGGAGGTTTCATTCACTCTGGGAAACATTGCCCAGTTTGGTGAATTAGTCTGTAATTTTAGCTGTGAGATGACAGTGTATGACGTGTACGTACATTCTTGGCTAACGTATGTGACTGTACGAGTACTGATGGGGTAACAGGACTGCGCTGGCTCCCGTGACAAGCAAGACCTGTATAGCGGAGGTGGCACTGTCCGCTTCCGAGGGAGCTGCGTGCAGAAACGTCACATATTTCAGTGCTGGAGATACCAGCAGCCAGATAAAGAAAAAGATAACTTCATTAGCAAACAACCCATTGGAGATGCTATTAATAAACTGCGAATATCTCCTTGTAGCAAAAGTCAGTGGCTGGAAGGAAGCTGGAAAGTGGGAAAGCTGGCACATGAGCAGCTGGGCTAGGCTATTAATTACATTTTGATCTAAAAATTGGCAATATTATGCCAGCTGGCTGTTAGAAAGTAAAGGTTTTGTAAATCACTTGTTTTTATGGAAAAAACATGAAAATCCATGCGCATGACAGGACGTGGCCTGCCTGAAGCGGCCCTGCGGTTAGGCCAGACTGCGGGACCTGCGGGACCGCGGGGGCCACATGGGACCTCGTGCAGGAACCGTCCCGCTGACCCGAGTTACACACATCAGCGTAAAGAGATCTGCTCAAAACACTGTTCCATGAGGAATTTAAAATTACTCTTTGATTAAAAATTGGACTTCCACTGATTAGCAGACAGGCCTGACTAGTGGAGAGTCTGGTTGTGAGGCCCATGGAGCCTGGCAGTCCGAAGCTTTGGGAAGTCCTCCCAAGGTACCACTGAGCCACTGAGGGCTCCTCCCGAAGCTCGGCTGCAGCAGTTTTGTAATGTGTGCTGTTACGATGCTGTATTTGTACTAGAACCAGGTAATTAACATGAAAGCGTAGTTGTATATATGTTCGTAGAATCAATATTGCAAAAAAGTCTGACCAAAATATTGGAACTTTAATTTTCTGCAATTGTTGCTGCATCTGTTTTTAGTTGTTTGATAAGAATTATTATTTCTACTTTTATAAGTTTTTGAGTGCTTGTTTGCCTTGAACTCGATATCGGATTTCTTAGTAGTTTCTCAAAATGTTTTACACAGTAAGGTTATCCAAATGTGGCTGCAAATCATGTGCCTAGAATATAAAAACAATTCATTTTCTTTTTTTTTTTTAACAACAATCTAGGAATCTTACATCTCATCTGCAGCTGTATTTGTCTATTATATAAACATCATGCACATTGAATAATAGCTCAAGGAAATCCCAATGAAAATTAAGTGGTTTGTTCCCAAACTGCTTTTAACCACAATATTTTTGCCATTTTTGTTGTAAAGTGAAGCTGCAATAGATTTAGCCTTCTGAAACATTCTCCCATTCTAAGTCCCATGAAGAATTGTAATTTGTAACATCTCTGACAAACTTGTGTGGTAATTGTTGAGATTCTTTAAGCTTAATGTTTTAAATCAAGCTGATTAGTGGTGAATACAGTATTTTATGGCAGAGAAGTTTCTCTTTTAGTTCTCCTTAATTCCTCTTTTAATTCCTACATACCTCAGTAGATGCCTAGCCCAATCATAAAAGCCCTTTTATCCAAAATAAATGCAAACACTTAGCTGGAAGATCAGTATTTTGCCTGGTTGTAAATGAGACATTCATATCATGTCAGTACAGGTGCAGTTTTATTACACTGGCTTGGGTAAGGAGGCCAGGCTGGACATTTGCACCTCTCTAGGTTACCTTGCTTTTGAAACTTGCAGTGCCACATCTGAGTCTAAAGCCATTTGGTAACATCTGAGTTATAAATCCTTTAGAAAAAAGGAGTTCAGAAGAATCAAAACACAAGGATTTTTTTGTTAGTGCATTTCATGTCATTTGTATTTGTAGGTTCCCGAAAGTCAGTTCACCTTTATAACTAAATGATTCATCTTTACGTGTTCTTTGTAACTCTAAAATAAATTGAGTTGACATAAATGTGGCTGTCGGACCTGAGTTCCTGCCTCTTGTAGGAGGCAGAGCATGACTCGGCAAATGTTAACAAATGAAAGATTTATTGATAAACTTTGAATCCAAAGAATGAATAGGTCTTTTTTTTTGACCTATTTTGACCAAGTTTTACATAGCTTTTTTTTTTTGTTTCACACAGATCCTGGTACAAAGTCATATGGGGCCAACATAAGAGGTTGGAAGGCGTAGAGGAGCTAGATCACTTCATGGAGATGTGGGATGCTATAATGCAACTTCTGGTGTAGCTGCGCACAACCTACGTGGCCTTGGGTAAGTCACTGACCTTCCCCATATCTTGGTAGCAATTTAATACTCTCTCTCTCTCAAAGGACTTGCCTAAGTAGATATGAAGGTAATGAGAATATAATAGCATCCACAGAAATGGTTTTGATAATGACTTACTTTTGTGGATTGTTGCAGGTAGTCTTATATTCAGCTTGTGACTTGATATTTAACGTTCTGCCCAAATAATTTCATTCTTTTATCAATAGCTTTGAAAAATACTATACTACTACTTTGAGATTAAAGAAAAGATTTATTTTTTTTGTCTTTTCTTTTAAAGTCTGTTTATAGATTTGTAGTCAGAGGAGAGTTTTGGAGTGCTTTTTACCACTGTTTTATTTAGCCAGTTAAAAAGCATCTCAGTTATTTTAGTTCATGTCCAAAGCTGTTATCATTTAACAACTGCTTTTGTTTTTTTTCTAGTGAAATGTCACTTAAAGCTTATTTGATCTCCTTAAATGAACTTATACAAACCTATTCAAAAGAGATTCAGGTGCCTACAGCTGGAAATAGGCTCGAGGTAGGGTTTTCAGGGCTACATTTTCAGCTGTTTCTATTTCACTGTATTTATCTGCTGGTTCTACCTCAGCTTGGGCATTAACGGCAGCAGTGCCCGATGTGAGTTCTTGGGCCAGGGCTGTGTGTGGTTTGCCCTGACACCGTCTGCACGAGAGGAGTGACGACAGCAGTGCTCTGGGCTCAGGCTCAGAAGCAGTGCAGGAAGGTTACCTGTGGCAGGTATTTTTTTTCTTGGATTGATAAATTGATGCTCTTTCAGTTAGAAAGTTTGCACCCTCACAGGTGCTTTCAGTGCACTGGCAGTTCAGGAGTTGATTTAAAGCCCAGCACTTGGCAGGAGAAGAAGGCTGGAGTAGACAGACAGCAGCCTATGGCTGGAAGCCTGGTCAGAAGTTAAACTAGTGCTGTCTATAAAAGTAGCTCTCTGGTAGTTAAAAGCAAGTCTCATGCAGCAGAATGAAACACCTTGTAACTGAAAAGCAAGGCTGTTGGGTAGCTTGAGGTAAAAACTTCTCTGCTTGTGTTGTAGCAACCTGTGTTGCTCCTTTTGGTTATAACCTGGAAACTCTAAACTTGAGGATGGGTGTCACAGCAGAGAACTATTGCTGACAGACTTTTGCTTCTTTCAAGCTGCTTTAAACTGCTTTGACAAACTGTCCTTTTACTTTGCTGCAGCTTCTCACAGCAAATAGTTGGAATTTCATTCTTTCCCCAGCCCGTTGCTTCTCTCAACATGATTTCTTCCTTGGACGCTTGCCTCCATTTCAAGCTCGCTGTGGTTATATTTCACCAGTGCAAAATATTTTTTTCCTATCCTTCTTATGGCACCAATTGGTGTTTTACCATGCACTTCAGATGAAGTTGAAGCATAAGACATGCAAGTCCAGATCCAAAAATGGACTCACACGCCTCTGTTCTGTCTGAGCTGCAGTTTAGGAACCGAAGAGCCAGAGTGATTTCTGTATAAACTATACCTCATTGCTTAAGTACCTGTTAATCCATAGGCACCTAGTTTTCTTGCCAATAAAATTGCTTTGGTATGTGTTCATGGTGCAACATCATGCTGTGCAGAACCCTATAGCCATATGAAGTAGCAGTGCGGTACCTTGCAAATATACAAGTGTGAGTACAGAAGCCATCCCCCTGCATTAGTGTGGTCCTGACCCAGCGGCTGCACAGCAGTTTGCTTAGGGCTGTGGATTCAGTTGCCACATCCCGGAGGAACAGGATGAGATGCAGAGTGGCAAGGAAGGATTGCTGCAGCGGTAAATGATGCCTGGTGGCTAAGAACTGTTTCCTAATTGTTCCTTCCCTTCCTCCACTTTTATACACTTGAGGCAGTGATTAATATATGAGATTAATATACCTCTGTGTACTTGGGTGGGTTTCTTGTGGATTGTGAAAGGAGTCCATGAGCAGAATGCCTCGTAGAGCTGTTCACCTCTTGTTAACTGCGTGGCAGGATGAGCTATGCACAAGACTTTTTAGTGGAATCCTTTCTGCAGCACTGGCACCACTGTCTTTCAAAAGCTCTCCTTATCCAGTATTGGTGTAATACCAGTGCAATGTGTGTGTATATATATATAAATATATGTATATTTACTTACAACTGCAAGCTTAATATGACTTTGCTTGAAATTTATTGAAAGCATAAATGTGTATCATTGATCTGTGTTGAGAACAAAAAGAAAAAAAAAAGAAAAACAATTACTCCATATAGTTGTGTGCCTTGTCTGTAGTGAATTAGGGAGATTTTTCTGCCTGAAATCTGCAACTTCGCATGGTCTAAGGTATCTGTGATCTGTGAAAAGAGAAACCTGGGGAAAAAATAAATAAATTAAAAAAAAAAGCCCAAAATAGAATCCTTGTGTTTTGTACAAACCATCAGAAGTAGTTTCAACTGTTCTTGGCTTTGATGGCTGGCCAAGTGCAAGTGCAATTGGAGCCATTCGGCTCATGTGATTTATGTGCTGTCCTAACACCTCCAACTGCTGTTGCCAAAGGCAGAGAGGTGAGACAAAGAAACGGAAAGGATTTAGAACCTGATTAAACTAAAAACAATAGTCTGAAGCTGTGTTTAAAAATAATTATTTCAAAGGGTTTTAAAAGAAAATAGGAATGGACAATGTCTTCTGGGTATGTGTAGCTGGAGTTCCGGTCAACTGAACAGCATAATAGGGTTGATGCATTAGGAGAAGTCATGCAGTTTAGCAAGTCTATCATAAATCAGCATAGATGGGCCTGGTACAAGGCAAAACAGATTTAAAATGAAGAAAAAAAAAGTTTTAAAAAAATAGTTTAAAAAAGGGTGCTAAAGGATGTGTCCTAAAGAATAAAAGTATAAAAAAGTGTTAATGAAGATTTTATTCTGTTTGTCAATTATAAAAATCTCTGTGAGCAAAGTACATTGTCTTTGCCCATTTAGATTATGCTCTTTTTGTAATGTTTGGCTGAAGTAAACCGTCTGTCCTTTTGGGTGCTCTCAGCCCCTGGAGATTTTTGCACATGTACTGTGTTATAGCTGGTATTAATTTTCAGGAGGGGAATTTACAGGCTTTGCACGGGATGCTTGTAAACGTGTAACACATCTGCAGGTGTGGCCATTTTATCTATTAGTTCCATTTTATTTTCAGGTTTCTCTAGGGATGAGAGTGATCTGCAAACTGCAATAACATATAATACTCTATTGAAATTAATGGTTTCTACATTGCAGTGATTCTCATTTTCTAGTCCCCAAGCTCTGATTCCTCTGCAAGCAAAACCTTTCACAGATATAAGCATCAGTTCATTGACATACTTAAGAATGTCCTTAATTTTAAACATGTGAATGGTCCCCCAGATACATCATAAAAAGGGCACCAATCGCAGAACTTCACATTTCATGCAGTATTTAACAAATATAGATAAAGAACACAGGTGTACTGAAAGTCAGGGGTTTTTTTCTGAAGTGTGCTTGCTAGTTCACAGTGTTACTAAAAGCAGCAGTGTAGGAATGAAAGCTTGTACACAGTGGGAACAGGATTAGCCTTAAAGCTTATAGCCTGTACAGGAAAATGAGAGCCACAAGGGCATTTTAAAGGACTCTCTCATTCTATTGTGCACAAATGTATTTTCTCACTTGATGATTCTGGGTAAAGATAACTAAAGCAGTAGCTGGAAAAATAGTTGCAGCAGCCAAAAAATAAAAACAAAAAATTTAAGATATCTATATCTAAACTGTTTGACGGTATCTAGTGTTATGAGTTACAAACCTCCTAGAAGGAAGTCATTCACAAGCTGTAACTGTGATCAGATGTTCAGCCTAGTCAAAATGTGAAAAACAACAATGAAATGAGGTTGGCAAAATCAAATATGTCCTTAAAAATATCAAGGTGTAATGGCTTCTCTAAGCTTGGAAAACAGAAAATACCTGAGAATGTTTATTATTATTATTATTATTATTATTAACCTACTGTCATGTCTGTCTATCTGCTTCAGTCGCCAGACGTTTTTCTCACCTTTCTTTGGGAAAGTGCAAGCATTATCTTATTTTCATTGGTTGCTTTGGGAAGGGGGATAAGTAATGTTATAGACTGGAGGCTACCATGCTAGAATCTTTATAGTTTTCTTTGAGTTCACCTTACTGTATTCACTTTTTTTGAAAACTAATGTTTGAAAACTAATAAAAACTAAATATTTTTCAAATAACCTGAAAAAAGATGAGAACTTTCGGGTTCTATTGCCATAAAATGAAACTTCATGAAAACTCGTACACAAGTTACATATTTCATTTATATGAGTTAAACAGCTTTGTAAATGAGCATGACTTCCTGGTAAAAATGGATGTTTTAAGTCTTGTCCTTCGGTTCATCATTGCTGTTAATGGGGTTGGTGTACATGTGTATGGTTAGAGAGACGATCAGGGATGCCTTTTTGAAATATGATCTGGACTTCCTTCCAATTTTAAAAAGTATTGGTCACTAAGAATAATTTGATTGAAATAAACTGTCAACAGGGGAGTTTGCAGGACTTTCCATCTCTGACTGTGAATTAAGTAAGATCTTACTAGAAAGAAATACACTAAGGAGTTTTATTCTAAGTAGTTCTTTGTGATGATTTTTCTAGCACTAGGAGTAATTTTCGGATTAGGGGCCAGGTTTGTATTTGGTACAAAGTGTATGTAGTTCTTGTCATGATTATAGTTCAATAGAACTCCATGGACCTGGTTCTGAAGTTCTGCTTCCCTTTGTGCTTGCACGACTAGCTCTTGGGTACCAGCCCTGCGTATTTTTCTTAGCTCTTACTTAGCTCAGTCATGAAATGAAAACAGCCATCTGGTAGCAGTCTTACAGAGCAAACTGTATTTCCTCACCAAAGTAGGAAGTAATATGTATAAGTATATACACTTAATGTGTTCCTTTCCTCTCTGTGTTATCTACTGCTGAGCAGGGAATTAGTACAACAGATTTCTAAAAGAAGCTAAAATAGTTTCTAGCTAACATCACAAATATTTTTGTCAGACTCTAGCCAGCAAATATATTCCAGAAGGCTTTAGTCTAACCAGACACACTGCATGCTACACATCTCAGGCATTTGCACTTTACACCAAATATGACCTGATCATAAAAAATTCATAACATAATTTTCACTCCTATGTTTTAGAGCTGAGATTTGCAGAGATGATGGTATTTTGTTCCAGGAGGGGAAAGCTAATACATAAGTCTAAAAGGGTATGAGATCATGAGCAGAGGCAGTAATACGTACATAAGAAAAGCAGTGATCTATACATCCTCCTATATATATTCCTATAATATAAGAAATTTTCCTGAAGTCTTTAAGGGTTGGTCAACCTACTCAGTTTATTTGTAGTCAAACATTGGAATAGATCATGCTACCAGGACATCTGCTGAATAAACTGAGCCATCTGCTAAAAAGCGGATGGCACAATATACAACACAATGTTTGTAATCTCTACAATTTCAGGTTAAGTAGTTTCTCGTTTCTATAAAAATGTAGAGAAAATATGTTATACTTGTAAGGCAAAGTTTCCACCCTTCTTCTGCCTTCTTAGTGCTCCTAGTGGAGAATGAAGTAGAGCAGACATTGCCCGTAACACCTAAATATAGATGATGGAGAAGAATGAGAGTTGGGAAGGATGGTCATCCTCCTGTCTAGAGCACAGTTCTGCAAGTAGCTTTGGCTCTGTTAGGTGAAATTTGAGGAAAATAATGAACTGAAGTTCACATGCAATATTGCACTTCACTAGCTGTGTGTTCTCTTCTTCCTTCGGCAAGAAATCAAGTAGGATTTCCCAGCTATGAAGCTAGCCAACTGAAGTTTGCAAAAGTCTATGCTGAGCTGACTGTCACCCGGCTGAAGTACCTTCACATTTGAAGAGAATTTATATGTAAATTTTCTAACATTGCCATGCAGAATTGGCATTCTGTGGTGATCCTGAGCTGTGTTTGCCCTGGGCATATAATGTATAGACATACATTATGTGTATTATGTATGAGTGGACAAAACATGTGTTACACATTTTGGACCTACCTTTCTCTCTTTTAACCCTTATAATGTACTCCACGTTGCTCCCAGACCTGTTCTGTGCTTAAATGCCATATTGCTGTCTTGAGAATAATGGTTGGGTAGACCTTACCAAAGCAGACAGTATCATCTGCCAGAGCCTTTGCAGTAAATGCTGATTGTGCCTCTCTCTTGCCTCTAGAGAGAGCCTGGCTGGAGAGATTAGGTTTTAAGATGACTAGCTTGAGGGATTCCCTGTGTTTAGGGCATTCTTTACTGCAACGTTAAGGCATACGACTCAACAAATTCTTGATATCTGCACACTGCTGATAGTTTGTCTCAATTTGCTTCAGGGAGCAAAATTACTTAAGTAGACAAGGACTCCAGCTTCAGCCTTTGTGCATGACTTCGTGCTGGTGAGGTGAGGACAGCTGATCAACTTCAACACGTCCTTGTGCTAACACTTTTGCATCATGTGTAGCACTCTTTCAAAATTCTGTTTAATATGATTTCAGTCCACTCTGTAACTGGTTGTGATCAGTCAGATGAACGAGTGGCTCAAAAAAATACAGCAAAAGAGATATTTTAATAGGTACAAAGGAGTGTATGTCACGTAGCAGCTAATACTGCATGCATATGCTGAGGGTAGAAAGTGTCTCGTACCTAGGTCTGGGAAGAGTGGCGGATAGACCAGTCCATTGTGCTGCTGTTCAGAGGGACCTTAACAAACTGGAAAGAGGGTCAGAGAGGATCCTCGTGGAGTACCAGTACAGTACCAGCAGGTTGACCTGCTGGAGCGCAGCTCTGTGGAGAGGGATTTGCGAGTCCTGGTTGACAACAGGTTAATCATGAGGCAGCAGTGTGCCCTTGTGGCCCACAAGGCCAATGGGATCCTGGCTGCATCAGGAGCAGCGTTGCCAGCAGGTCCAGGGAGGGGATCCTGCTGCTTTGCTCAGCTCTGGTACCAGAGGCCGCACCTCCAGTATTGGGGGCAGTTCTGGGCTCCCCGGTACAAGAGAGACGTGAAGCTTCTAGACAGGGTCCAGCGCAGAGCCACAAAGATGATTAAGGGACTGGAGCATCTCTCTTACGCAGAAAGACTAAGCGAGCTGGGTCTGTTTGGCCTGGAGAAGAGAAGGCTGAGAGGAGATTTGAACAACATGTTCAAATACCTGAGGGGTGACTGTGGGGAGGATGGGGCCAGGCTCTTCTCCGTGATGGCAGGTGACAGGATGAGGGGTAACAGGTATAAGCTGAAACATAGGAAATTTAATCTCCATGTGAGGAAGAAGTTCTTTACTGTGAGAGTGACAGAGCGCTGGCACAGGCTGCCCAGAGAGGCTGTGGAGTCTCCTTCTCTGGAGATCTTCAAGACCCGCTTGGATGCCACCCTGTGCCACGTGCTCTGGGTGTCCCTGCTGGAGCAGGGGAGTTGGACTGGATGATTTCTAGAGGTCCCTTCCAACCTCAACCAGTCTGTGATTCTGTGATATGTTAGGCACAAAATTTAAGCTATATAAGATTATGCCTTTCTCTACTGTTAATGTAGTACTTAGCTTTCTTAGTATTAAATGTTTTTATTTTTCTTCAAAATTATGCATTATTCTTGCCAAGCTTTCATGTTTAAGAAGTCTGTTTTTATACTTTTATGTATATTACCTTACACATATTTGCACATTCTCCTTTTTGTATGTATACAATCACTTAAAATAAAATAACTACCTTTCTATTCAAGTTGCAAAATCAGTACGGTGTTTAAGCATTTACTCATCTTAAAGTGTGTAAATAATTCCATTGAGTATAAGTACACTGAATAACAAAAAAGGCAAATTAGCCTTTGTGTTTTCAGCAGAATCTCTTTTTAAAATCCACTTGAGTCCTTGGTGTTTTCCTCAGTTTTATGAATATCAGTATAACCTCAAATTCTTTTATGATTGTTCTTTTTTCACCTTATTTTTTGTCACTGAGGCTTACTCTCTACTATAAAATGGGGCTGTACTTTTCTGGAGGGCTTCATTTTCTCTTTTTTCAGCCTGCAGATTATTGTGCATATCTCAAATAGCAGTTTTTACCTTGCACAGGCCAGATGTTTCAGACTTGAGAATTCCGAAATCCCGTGGAGGAGCCCCAGCTTTTAAACAAGTGCCAATGTGAGCAGGCCTGAAGTATGTCAACCATAGACCTAAGTCCTCAGAATAGTAGTCAGGCAGCTGGCATTTAGGCTGACAATGATCAAAAGACACTACTGAATTTGCAAAGTCTGCCAAGTTTAAAATATTTCTCGCAGTCTGGCTCTGCCATTAAGGCAGTTCTCCACATATTTTAATGGTAGGGTTAAGCTAGGTCTCTTTCATGTTACATTCAAGCATGTTTTAGCCAGAGAAAACAGGCTCTCTAAAGCCATCAGAATAATGGGGTGATTTTAAAATCTCCCTCGGGTTTAATAAAAGGTGGTAGTTTTGGTGAAATTTCTCTGATAGCCCTTCTGTTAATGCTTATCTAGTTAATGCATCTTCCAAATGGCCTGGGCCAGAGTGTTTGTGATATTAAGAAGACTTTGTCATATAGCTCCACAGATGGTTTTTCTGCACCTTTTTTATTATGAGCTGGGGTTAGAATTTCACAACTATGTTCAAGGGTATTCAGTATTCTCTGTACATCTAGCCATAGCCATAGCTCCTCAAGGGAATGGGATAGAACAGATTTTTCGGAGAGAAACTTGTTGAAATGAATACGGCTGTTACTGCACATGCCAGCGGAGTCAGCATGGCACAACTGCTTCTCATCCTCTTTCACACCGTGTCCCATGAACAGTATGTGTTTCAAATGCCTTACAGTAGATGCCGTCCGCCACAGGCTACCATCGAAGCAAACAGTGCACTGAGGGGCTCCAGATGTAGATGAGATGTATGTTTCCAGTGAATGTATATCTTTGTGAAGGGGCAAGAGAAAGTATCTTCCAGTGGTGCAGGTAAGCACAGTGCCACTGATTTTACTGTCCGTGCAGAGGTTGCAGGCAGCTTACGATTTAGCCCGTAGTCAAAGCTTAACTTGCTGAGTTACTTCAGATTCACTGTACATGGAAATTCTGCTCAGGCTGAGGCTAAAATTTTGCTAGGGAGTCTCTTGTGTTCAAGGTTTCTCCTAGGGATTTTGTTTCTGGTTCATTTGAGAGCAGGCAAGATTTTTTTTTTATCCCCCTGTAGCCTGGTATTCAAATGCCCGCATGAAATTTTGATTGACAGTATTAAAAGACAAAGCAAAGTAGGAAAACATTTTTTTTGGAAACAGTAGCTGGTTTAGTGAAAAATTCAGGTCAGTGCTTCAGTGGACAATTCTCCTACAAGTTCTTTTACATTAATTTTTATTCACTTATTTAAACTGCAGTAAAACACCGGTTTGATATATGTGACTGTTTTTCAAAAAAACCCATTATTGTCTTCTTCTCAAGCTTGCTCTATCCATTGGCCAAAACCACCTGAGCCCTAGGGCACAACGTGACTTGATACAAATGTGGTTGGGTTGGTTTGGTTTCCTTTTTTTTCGTTTCCAGAAGCACTGTGAGTGGGGTAGCAGTGAAGTACCTGGTATTGCTGGTCAGAGGACACACAGTCAGGGCATGACTATACAGGGTCCAGAAAGCAAATAGCCTCAACTACTCCAGTGTTGACATATTAAATAGGTTCGTGTTGCTGATTGGCACCTCATCAGTTGGTGTGTTTGATGTACCAGTGGGGTCCCCATCATGTGTTCATCTCTCTTGTGGTGCGTAGGAGTTGTGGCCTGTGAATAAGCTTTTGAGCCGAGTACAGTGTGTGTGTGTGCTGTTCTTCAGATCTGGTTTGGCCCTGATGACTTAACAGCACTTGTTTTCTTAACTCTGACAAAACAAGCAATTTTTAGCCCAATTTAGAGCCCTGTCAGCATTTTAATAACTTGCCAGTTCTTACTTATTCTTGCTTGCGATTAATTAGACGTAAACCAAGAATCAGGATTAGCTTATGTGTTGGGTGTATCATATGACTGTGTTCTGCCGAACTGGCTCAGCTAGGAGTTTGGAAATGCTCTCAGAATGCAGATTACATTTCAGTAAAGAGTGTGTCATCTTCTGTCTTATTTCCACTTGCAAGAACTGTTACTCTTCACATATTTTGAGTACAGAATGAGCCTCAGCAGCTATTTTTTGAGAGAGATGCAGCATGTAATATAAAGGCATTACAAAAGTAATGTTCTTGTGTGTGTTTGTGCATAAGTTTCCTTTCTTTGGATAACTAACACCAGGAGTTAGAGGAGAGGTGCTAACACAGCACCAGCTCTGTTCCTTAGGAGGTCTCCAGTGCCTGTATTTGACTTGCGGTGACACCTTCTGCAACCAGCCAGCTCGGGGATTCACTGACAGTGAAGTGGCCTAGAAATCCATTCCCATTAAATAAAAAATCATGTTTTCCCACTGCTGTGATTTGCTTTATACGTTTGCCCCAGTATTAGAGGCGTGCGCTAGGAAGCAGAGCTGAGGTTTTGTCACGTTTGACTGTTCATGCAAAAGGACTGGAGCTGTTCTGGTGGTAGACACAGACGCAGGTGTAGCCTTGTGCAATAGAGCTGTGAAAGCTTTGAAAGGGCCTGGCTTTAATTAAGCTCTTAGAAGTTTTGAAGAGCTCTGATTTCCGTTTGTTTTGAGTTGACAGCAGATCACAGCTTCATTTCTGAGCCCGTTGCTCTCGGCATATGCAGAGGAAAAGACGACTTTCACTCAGGTCTGTAATTCAGGTCCGCGCTCTGCCGAGTGCTGCCCTGTGCTGGCTGGCACCGAGCAGGCACTAGTGCAGTTAGGGGCTATGTAGCAAATTCTACCCACTTCATACTACTTAAAAGGATTACTACTACTAGGATTAAAAAATGTATCAGAAAATACGTGTTCCACCCCCTCAGGAAAGCATCAATATTGTTTTGGAGAGCATTAGGTTATTTGTGGGTGTTTGCAGGGAGAGAAGTCTTGTATGAATTCCATAGTTTATGTATAAGTGGAGGGAATTCTGTTGCCATATGGATATGTTTTTTTCTGTGCATAGATAATGAATAAATGCTCATTTGTGCTTTGGGCATCTTAGCAGAAATTGAAATTCTCTAATGAAATATGTGACTGTGACTGTCAATATGTTCTTGCAAACATCCACAGTGATAAAATGCTCTCCATAATAAATGTTTGAAAGGGGATGCTGCCTCTCCAGCAATTCCCAGAGCACTACAGCATCAATACAAAACTGCTTTTATTTTTAAATGTGCACTTTTCTCAGACATAGCGAAAAACGGGGAGAAAAACTGGGGAGCCCAGCACACACAACAATGGTCCTGTGCACGGAGGATTAGCTTGAGCTTTACAATAGAAGTGTTTGCTCTTTCACTGTTTTCTCTAAGTTGTGCTCCCAAAGAGCTGCCTTATAATTGTGTCTGTTCCCCCGTCCCCTGTTGTCAAAATGATAACATGAAATACAGCTGAGCGACCTGATTTCTTAGGACGTGTTGACCTGCTTCATTGTTCAATCTTTAGCCATGAGCAGCTTCAAGTGGCAGTTCTCGGGGGAGCTCTCTGCAAATGCGGGCAAGCCACATCCTGGGATGCAGTCGATGTAAGGAGCAGAAACATCACTGGATTCCAGGGTTATTAATTTCGTCCTAAAGAATAAAAGGATTCTGAGCCCTGTGATGCTCTGTGTTGTATTTTGCAGGGCAGGAAATCGTTACAGTTAGGAAAGCATTTAAACTGGGATAGATCTTCTGCTGATACGGGATGCCTATTAGCTAATTATTTTAGATTTATGGGATTTCTGATTATGACTGAAAAATATTAAGGGAAAAAATCTTTCAGTGTGACAAGAGAATTTTGGTTTTGTGCTAAAGAAAAATCAGAAAAAATCATCACAAAACTTAAATGTATTATCATATTGGATACCCTAAGTTTTTTCATCATTTTTCTGTCTTCAAATAGCCTATGCTCTGCTTTCTCATGTTATCAGCTTTGGTCTGCTAATAATGTCTGGAGTCATTACAGATGAATGTGTGTGATATATTTTCTGTAATCATGAAATGTCTTTCACATCAGTGTGATCCCCGTTTACTCTTAAGAGTAAATACTGCAGTCCTGGTTAGCTGCTTGGGCTAATCACTCAGAGACGTGATCTAAGAAATCACTGTTTTAAATAAATAAGCAGGTTTAGCTTTGCTTTCAAAATCTCAGTCAAGTCTGAAAAATCTAAACTGTTGCTAGTGAGGCCCCATCTTTCCATACATATGTAGAAAACATGCTTGAAATGCAAATATAAAATTTTTCAATGTGACTACCTGGATTTTTTTTTAAATCAGCTTAAGCAAAATAAATGTCACTTTGAACAAGTAAGTCCCCTGTAGAGTGGCAAATATAGATATAAAACACTGAAGCATTCTTATGTTTTCTATGAAGAATGCACTGACTATAGTATTTAGTAGTGGCTTTATGTCACAGGAATAGGAAAGCATAAATAACATGTAAAATCAGCAAATGATGTTTTGTTTTGCTATCTTTTCTCTATTGAAATTCTTGTTAGATTTGTTCCCTTGCAAAGCTCCACTTGTTACTGTAAGAGACACCACTGATTTCATCTTTTCAGATTTTTGTTAAAATTAATTTAGATTTTGCTGTCAGAGAGATGAAAATTGTAACTATATTCTGCTGTGTAATCAAATTAAATCGTTGCTGTAAGTCACAAACACACATGAAAAAAAGATTTTGTTTCACTATAAATTCATTATAAGCTATGAAGTTGAACATCAAGCAAATCACTTGGAGTCAATTATCTTTATTAATGTTGTTTGACTCTTTGCCAGTGTTGATATTCTCAATCTATTTTGTGTACTTAGATTTATGGAATGCAAAACTGTCCCTCACACATGCTTCTAGGTTAATTTGCTTGAAAGGAGAAGGACCTACCCAGAAATTACCTTCAACTTTATCGACTGCAGTTCAAGGCACTGAAATACAGAATATCAGAACTACGTATATTTTTAAAATTACTTTGATGGGGGTAATGATATTATTTTTGGATCCTGTTTGCCTCAGTTTCTTTCTTGGATCTGGGCCCAACTACTAACTCATGCCTTGTGAATAATCTGGTGTACAGAATACAGTGACAGTTAATACTGCCTCCTTATTCAGTATTATTTTTATTATAATTACATTTATATGGATTCACTTTCTAGCAGAATGAATGCTCTAACTAGTAAATCAGCCAAACTTGTAAGCAATATAGGATGAATTTCCACTATCTCTAAACAAAATTTTAAGAAATTTTCTGTCTAATTTTTTTTCCATAGTTAGCAGGGGCAAAATTAGTGTGATGTTCATGAATATTTTCTACCAAAATATTTGCATTATTTTTTTTTGAAGTCAATAGGAGCAATATGTCCTAGTCACCTATGAACGCTAGCTATAAATCTGCATGGACTTGATTGTGCTTCACTTTTTTACATGCTACTTCATAACTAGGAAGGTTGTATCCAGCCAGTTAACAGACACCTCTCTATTATTCTGTCGTTGTGAAAATTTTAAGAAAAAAACAGGGGAAATGTGGGACATGAGCAACTTTCCTTACTATCTCATCAACGGACTCTAATTCGTTCCAGATAAGGTAAGCTGCAAAAGTCAAGACCAATTGATGACACCCAATTAACAGCTTTCAGCATCATACCTCCTGCTAGCACCTTTCAGACAGCTTTAAAGATTGATATAATAATGATTTCTAACCTCAGTAGGAAAAATAAAAAAGGAATAGGAGTTCAAGAAATGGGCTACAGGAAGGATGGGGAGGAGTGTACAGCATTGGGGAGGAGGCAGGCAGGTGGCACTACCTGTTCAGATGTCAAAGGCAGGACAGGTTAGGCATGTTCTGAAAGTGGGTGATAGACGTGTAGAGAAAACAGAGCCATTTTGTGATAAGGCAGACTTTTAACTTCCTGCAGAATCAACTCTGAATTTGAAGCATGTTGGTATCTGTAATATCTGTATTTTGGAGAAGAGGCAAAGTACGGATTCTGAACCTATGTAGTAAATAAGGTTTCCATGGTACTTGTTGCAAAATTAAGAATGGTAGCCCCAACGGAAAAGCCTCACTGAACATCAGTGAAATAAAAATAACAAAAATAATGGTGCTATAGAGGCAGATATCCTGCTAGCTTGCAGTTTTGCTGTGTATGTGTAAGTAAATACCAGATACCATCTCTCAGGATTGAGGTGGTGGTATGTTGTCAAGTATACTTCCACTTTTCTCCAGAATTACTACTCTCAAAATCAGAAAGTTGTAAGCGGTTTTATAGCTAAGTCCCTAGAATATTAATTTTCAATTTGTTTTTGGTGCTTGTTTGCGTCTCTTTTGAAGCTTTTGTTTTTGTTTCACCCTCGCACTCCTACTGTGTTAACCCCAGCGTTCTGAAATACCACCAGTCTGCTAAATTCAGCAAATGACGGCGTTTCCTGCCCAGGAGTTATGTCAATCAGCTGGCAGTGGGCATTACAAATTACTAAGTGAATGCAAATCCAGTCACTGTCAGATGATGATGCTTGTCAGATTCGCTTGCCAGCATGTGCCTCTCCTGTTGCAGTGATCTGTAGCTGCAGCTCCTGCTCTTTCTTTCCTGATCTTCATCACCAGTTCTTCTCGTGATTTCATTAGCTACCTAACATCAGGGATCAGTTCTTTGATATCTGAGTTCTATACCTTGATAATCAGTGAAGGAAATCTTGAATCCCGTGCATTCTTAAGCAGATGATAATGCAAAAGCTTAACTGACCACTTTCTTTCCTTTTTTTTTTTTTTTTTTTTCTGTTTTAAAACAGTATTCAACCATAAAACTGGCAGATAGCTCTGATCCCAAGCAAGACTTGTTTATCCTCAGTGCAGGGCAAAGGTAATTCATCCATGTAGGTTCCTACAGAAACTCAGTGTTCACAGCATTCACAGAACTTTAATGAAGTTTCATGAAAATCTTAATAAAATCACTATGACAGAAATAATAATGACATGAGAGTATAATACTGTTCTCCAAATGAATTTAGTATGGATTGTTTTCTGTCGTCTTGTATACGTCTATAACTTCCTTCTGGGTGCCATGTTTTGTCTTTATCATTTACATAGTCAAATGTTTCATATAGGCAATAAATTAGTAATCTGTTTTGTCACCTTTCCAATATATATTGAAACTTTAATGGAGGTAAGATTCATTCTGCTTCCCAGTGAACCAATTAGGTATTATGCCTTTTAAGTAGATATGAGTAAGTTATTAAGTATTCATTATCTGCATTTTTCAAGGCAACGCATAACATTTTAAGCAGCCCTCTTATGCTGAATCATGAATTTATCCCTTTCTGGGTACCTCCTTGACTCGGCAGGTCACATGGCTTCATTTCTTCTTGCATTATTACATAAAGAACCCATGGACTTATTAATTACTCAGCTGTTAGTTGCAATTTTGTAGTTTTTTAATTCTCATGTCCCCTGTCCTCCTTATCTGCCAAGAGGGGGGTGAAATTAAGGGCATGAGGGTGGCAATGTAACAGCATTAACCAAGAAAGTAAATCATTGCATCTGTTAGGGATGGCCAAACTTCCATGCATTCAAAACAGCAACACGAAATATAAAATGTCGAAGGACAGCAAGGATTTTAGGTTTTTGAATTAGTATCTTCTGAGGATTTGGGATAAGTCTGTAGGTTTACAGTACAGTAATGAATGAATCTAAATAAATTCTTTGCAGGAAGGATTTTTGTTTCTAACAGGGTGAGGTAGCTATTAGAAAAATTACAGCAATAATGTGTTTTTAAATTTGGTTAAAATACCAAGGCATTGTAAGGCATTTTCAGCAGCAGTTTCTGTGTTGTGCCACTGCTCTCTGCGTGACTCCATGGAAGAATTCCTGCTGCTCGCACACTTGAAGCTCTCCCTCCTGCGTCAGCCTCATCTTTCCCACCACGTCCTCATCCCCCTTTCAGCCCTTGGCTATTCCTCCTCTCCCCTCCTTTTCCTGCCAGTCCTTGCGTGTTCATTTTCTTCCCATTTTCCTCCCTCCCTCCAGCCCAAGGTCTCCTCAGCGGCACGCTGAGCAGCCGGGCAGCACTGGTACAATTTCTGGACAGATTTTGCCTCTATATAATGAGACAAGATAAATGTCCAAGAAATAAAATCACTGTTCTTGAATCATTTCTAACATTTTCTTCATACTTTTTTCTTCCTAAGATGAGCTGATTGCTGCACGTTGTACACGTTTGCTGACTACATTCAGTTTGCCTCATGCTTCATTATCAAATGGTTATTTTTAAGTAAAAGCCAAACAAAACAATGCAACTACCGTCATTGTTCCAGGAGAAGTAAACATGCCAAAATACTTGAGCGCTACTAGAATGAGTGATCTGAACTTATCTAAATGCAGATAGACGTTGAGTGCCCAGCAGGAATGCTAACGCACGCATGGCCCGCTCCATCCGTGCCGCACGGCACAGCCCTTCCGCTGGGGCGGCCGAGGCGCTGGGCAAGGCACGTCGCGGTGATCCCTGCAGAGCGCTGAACTGTTGCGTTGGACTTCAGAGACCCAGTTGTGCATCGTTTTTTTTTCACTGTACAGTGATTCAAATCCAAAAGGTGAATATACAGAATTTGCTTTTTTATAGCTTGACATTAACACACTTTGTATCTAACACTGTGTCTAGTTCTGTATCTAGAGCCCCTTCTGTATCTAGAGCCCTCAATTGCCTGCCAGAACTGTATCTTTCAGTTGTTTTCTTGAGGAATACATACCTTCCCTGTTGGGATAGTCTTTGCAATCTTTAGGGTGCTGTTACTGGATTTACTGCATCCCTCATGAGGCTCTGGCTTGATCCATAACTCCCGTCATACAAATTCTCTTTGTGTCAGGAAGGGGCCTCAAAATCAGTTCCCCTGCCGCCTCCGCAGTCTCTGCATTGGTGGGATTCTGCCTCCAGCCATAGAGGAGGCTTTCCTGGTCCCTCAGAAAGGCGATGTAGTGGGAGCAAAAAATCCTTTCATTTTATGTACTTTGTATCCTTGGGGCAAAACATAAAATAAAAATAATGATAGTAATTCAGTTTAGTGATCTATTTAGAGTGAGTATGCATCGTGTAAAGCATTAAAATGTGTCAAATATACTAAACTCAGATTTACATATTTATTAACAGATTTGGAAGGTAGCATTAAGTGTGTGCAAATTTGGATATTTAAATTAGCAAGCAAAATATTCTTTAAACACTGTGATTACTCTTACAGACAATAGGAAGGAGATTCATTAAATATAATTAATTATATGTTACATAATTTTATGAATATATCTAATAATATATTCATATATGATTTAGAAAAAGGAATAGCTTTCTGCATGTTGAAATTTCTGTTCCAAATTATAACGAAAACTAACATTTTAAATTTCTCCACCAAGCAGAGGATGTCGAGGATCCCTCTCAGCTCACCCCAGGGACTCACTTCATTGTCAGGCAGTGTAAGGTTCCTTGACACAGGATACCAAAGTTTCTATGAATAAGAGTTATTTCTGTGAAGTTTTACCAGGATTTTAGCCGAGCCTTTTAAAAATTGAAAGCATTTATCAAATTCGCTTATGGATCCACGTTTGGATTTTAAATATTCACTTCTTTTGAAATTCTGAGATCCTGGGTCAGGCTGATGTGCTTTTGAAACGTGGATCTTGCTTTGGGCTCAAAGGCCATTTCTGATATCTGGAAATACAATAACTGGGTAGAGCAAGAAGGAGTCCTATTAAGCACTGTCTTGTTCTGGCAAGCCTTCCTCCAGCTGATGGAGTGTTAGGCCAGCTGTTAATAATTTTACAAGCAGAGCGTGAAATAGCAGCTTGATACCTGACTAAAGGGGAGCTGCAGCATCGCAGGAGAACATTTAGATGCGCTACCCTTAGCGAGCAGCCACTAATGCTGTTTCAAGGAGTCTTTGATACCCTGGTTGGGATACTTGCTATTACATCCGTAGTGACAGCTCCAATTGACAGGATTAAAAAGACAAAATTAAAAAAGGAATTATTTCATGCCCTCAAGTGCAGATAAGAACAGTTACATCTCTGCTACGTGTCTTGGCTTGACAGTGGATTTTTTTTCTTATGGCTTTTCATGTTCTGCCCAGTTCTTAAATTCTCTGTGTCATTTCACTTAGTCTCCTCTCTCGTTTGCTGTCCTTTCCTGCCACATCTTTTTATTCTCGTCACTTTGCCTACCTCCCCACCCTGCCAAAAAAAAGAAAAATAAAGAACTCCTAAATGACTTATATTTGTGACTTCTTTATTCTGGAATTATTTCTTCTTCTCAGCATTTATTTCTGCAGTGACATTATCGAGTCTTGCTTCCTATTTTGAAGTGTTATTTCAAAGATTACAGCATCTTTGCAAGGGATGAGGGGTGCTTCCTGAGGTGAGGTACCTTATGGGTAGCTGTCTGTGGTAACTTATTTTCTCTGGAGCTGACTCTTTTAATGGTGCTGTGATTTGATTTAATAATTAATTATTAAGCATAATTAATTATGCTAGGATGCTTATTGCTCTAGACAGACATCTTTGTTATTTTAGAGTAAAATAAATACAATAATAATGCAGGAGAGGTAAGGAGAGGCTTACCGAGAGCAGTAAACGTGCATAATTTTTAGATTTCTGTATTCTTACACTGCCAAAATTAGAAGGATCTTACAAATCAGTGTGTGATCTCAAAACTTGTAATATGGAGTTAACCTTTTTGATGCTCAACTTTTGGCTGGAATGTAAAATTTGCAGATTGAAATTGGTACTATTCTATGAAGTGACATTGATCATTTTTTCAGGTGGGCCAAAGTGCTACTCTTTGTTATTACAACAGTATAATACATATTATTAAATGCTAACGTCTTCTGTATTTTTAGCAAGCATCAGATTAGGATGGTTGGTAGAAGAACAAGAGGGATAACAAATACATTTAATAACTGTTGCATAATTTGTAGAATGTCACTCCAACAGCGAAATGGCAAGGTGGCGGCGGCCTGTTAGTCCCACTGGTTTTTGCTTAGTCAGGACAGGACTTGTGGCCTTTCTGACCACATTACACACCAGAGGTTGCCCTGTTTTGGCTCCTCTGCAATTGTCCAGGGCTTTCTGTTTTCGAGACCAGTTCATTTCTTCTTTCTGTTAAAGGGTTCTTTAAATGCAATTTGAATAGACCTTTTTCTTAATCTTATTTGATGTGATTATTTTATTTTCCTGTTTCTGGTTTAGTTTGGGATATTGAGGGCCTTTTATTATCATCTTTTATTATTATTTTTATTTTTGATGTTGCATTTTTTACGTAGTCCTTGTTTTGGGAATACGTTTATGCATTGCAGAGTCATTCATTTGCAAGCATTAGCTGTGCTGCATGTCAGTGTTTTGCTTTATGCATTATTTAAGATTTCAATTCAAGAGCCTGTGTAATTGGCTTATTTATGCCAAGTGTTCTGTGATTTCTTTAGTTTTATTCATATGCCTTACTTGTTCCCAAACATACATATTTTCTTCTACGTAAAGATTCTCCATTTTAGAAGCTGAAGATTATCTTTACAATGCGGTAAGAGTTGAGGTATATCGATACAGCAATATTTTTCCTCAAGAAATTTTTTAGACTGTAGGATGGGATTCTGAGCAGTGCCTGGCGAGACGGAACAGAGCATTTACAAAGCAATCTCATCCTGCTTACTGGGTGTTTTTATATGCGTCCTTACTTCTGGGCCTGGTTTCCATCACCTCGGGCTGTATCCATATTAACAAGTAGCGTGGTACGATAGGGTGGTTTCTTTGTTAGAGCAAAATACGTGATGCTGAGGCAGCAATATTCACCCATACCCATTCCAGGTGTTATTTTGGTCTAGCTCTAGGCTTGTCCTGTGGAGTGAACGCCCAGTAGCTGCCGGAGCACACTGGGGGTATTCCCGTGTAATTGCATCTGAAACGCACCCAGTTTGCATGCTGCAGAACAGCACCATGTTGAGAAGATCCCTGCCCCTCATGGGGGGCCTCTGGATCTCTGCTCTTGCTGCCTCTCCAAGCCTGTTTGCTGCTGTCCCCATGGGCAGGCTGTGCTGCTGGCCTGGAAATGAGCCCTCACCCTGTTTCCAGAGGAGCTTCCACCTGACCCAGTTACTCTCTTTTAAAAGACATAAAACATAGAAATTGAAAATAGCCAAATAAAGCAGATACTCTGTCACCATCTTACAGCATGCCATTCAATCTAAAAACAACCTCTCCAGTTGCATAGAAATAACTTGGGCTATGAAAGCTGTAAATAGCATCAGAAATAGTGTAAGCATGAGGGGCAAGGAGAAGAGGAGCACCAGTGGTAACACACAGTTTGGGAGGCTTGACTATGAAAATTAATGAAAGCTATAAAAAAACTCTTACATTTCTGTTCTCCTGTTTGCAAACTGTCTGTCAACTAGCTGTGTTTCAAAAACAAGAAAATTATTGACTGCAGTTACTCAGCAAATGTTTGTTGTTAATGTGTTTCAGGCAGTGGACTGCTGACAAACCATTTGCTGTGAGTGGTTCTTGGACTATTTGATATTCATCGTTTATGTTTGCAATGTGAATGGTCTTAACTGCATGCATAGGTGACATTTTTTCCCACTTAGATAATAGTTAATATGTAGGACCAGGTTTCCCTATTTGCTCATTTAAATTTTATTCTCTGTGAAAATATTGTTAACATTTATGAATGCCATTCTTTCTCAACTTAAACTTGTCTTAAACTTTGGTTCTTACTAAAGAAACAAATTCAACTGAAGGACATTTAAATACAGCACAATCATTTTAGTCTTTTTTTCTTTTTGAAATGTTTCCTCAGCTATTCTCTTATGTGAACAAGCAATTCCTTTCCCATTTTTTGTGTTTGTTTTTTTCTAGATGTTAGTACATTGCATTACATTTTTTTTAACCAAGAGGTCACTCTTGGTTACAACATTACTTTTGATGTAAGGGTTATGTTTTTGCTTTTGATTTGTAAGGGTTAATATTTGATTTTTCTTCTTTGGAATTTGTTGTTCAAATTTGGATTTTCCAGCTGACTAAAATAGAAATCTAACTCATGCACTGTACACCAAATAGGTCAAATGCACATACTAAATGGATATTAAAATATTCATAATTTGAATGCACATATTTTAAGTTAAGCTCATACTTGTTTTGACAAATCCTTCAGTTCTCAAAGACTCCTAAGTGATGAAATCACAAGTGTTTTAAAGATGTGTTTAAGCTGACTTTCTGGGTTTCGCAAAATAATAATTTTATTTAAAAAGCATATAGACTGGCCTTCTGATTATTGTTGTAATAAGGAAACAGATAATTCCCTTCCAGATCATTTGAAACAGTTCAGTTTCGGCAAAACCAGAATTCTGTGAATCTAATGTTCCAAATTCATGCACTTAGTCTTATGGTGATGGGATTAAAAAATTCCAATAGCAGGCTTTTCTAAATTTATTTGATTTTGCTGTTGTGAGTCCTCATGTTTGAAAAAAACAAAGTCCTTCCCTTTCTAAATTGAGTAGTTAAACAGAACCATAGTATGTCCTGTTTCCTCATTTTCTCAGATATACCTAGTACTTATTTCTATATGTAATTCGTTAAGATAAATCAATATTCATCCAAAACAATAAACCCTAAAATGGAAAGTAATGAGCTCAGACCTAAAACTCAGTTCTGTCTTAAAAGCTGGTGGGAAAAAAAAAATACCCTAGCAAAAGTCAATTTTCCTGGTACTTAGTGTTTGTTTTTATTTCATAAATTACTTTAAAATAGCATAAGTATATGCTTATATGTGTTATATCCAGTAAATAGCCATTTCAGCTCATTTACAAATAAGCTATAGCCTTAAATTCACAAACATATTAGTGGGATTTTCCAGGTTTTTGGCTGACAGATTAACTTATTATGTAAACAAATACTTTATTGAGTGCTGTCCCATATCTTGAGGGAATATTAGAAATCGATAGCAATACAGACTGAAAATTAAGTAATGTGGTTAAGCACCTCTGAATGATGCTGCTTCAAAAGTTGATTAGAAATACATATGCCAATTGCTGTGAACCTCTCTGAAACAGACTGATTGTTCAGTTACCATCTGCAAGACGTTAACTGAACATCCCGAGAGCCACAGAACACATTGTGCACAGCTTGCCAAAAGGGACAAAAGTCCAGGCCACTAATGACGCTGAAGCTGCAATAAGATGCAGCCTCTGAACACTGAGAAGCGAGTTAAGAAAAGAGGTTAAGAGGCTCAAGATCCCCAGCATTCAAATCAGCCGGGCTAGAGATGAACAAGGGGAGACCACTAAGATGTGAAGTGGATGACCAGCCAGATGGGATTATTTGATTCTGCTGAGAGTAAGCTACTTAACCTACTAACCCAAGGTGTTGAACTAACCCAGAAACAGTGACCACTGTAGGCACTCCAGTGCAGTCTGTTTTTCTGGGTTGACATAGTCATCGTAAACTCATGCCAATGTTTACAGTATTGAACGACCAGCACGTTCCGTTTGACACTGAGAACAATTCCCAACTAGCAGGAATTTGGCATAAAATTAACAAGTCATGAGTAAGTTACCTAATTTTCCATAAAAAAGAAAATCTACGCGCTCTAAAATTTACACCTGTGTCTGAATCTTTCTTACAGTGAGAACTGCACAGAAATCAATAGAGTTATTTATGTGATTCAAATATAGAGCAAAAATTAATTTGATTCACTAAGCACTGCTAATAGTTAAAGAAAGCTATTCCTCCAACACTGATTTCAGACTAACCAGATTTTTATTATTATGAAGATCGTCATCTTGGTTAGGGAACTGAACGCCACTTTTCCTTGGCCATTTCCCAGAGGATAACCCGGAACGCGGGCTGAGGGGGTGCCCTCCTTCCCTCCCTCCTGCTGCGAGAAAGGGCCCGAAGGATGCATCCTACTGGGAGAAACGAACTCAGTGGAGGCAAAGGAAAGAAATTCCCTCTGCTTTGCAGCTCCTGTTTATATGTGTGGCAGTGAACAAGCAAGATAAGATGTCACTATACCCTTAAGGAAGTTTGTCCTGATTTCCACTGCATCATGATTAATTTAATTCTCTGCATGAGTCTAAGTGCACCAGAGTTAAATGAAAAGACCAGTCCTGGGAGTGTGCTGAGAAACCAGTGTTATCGCAGTAACAGTAATTTTCCTCCTGTGCTTAGAACTTTTCTAGGCCTTTGAAACACAGAAGATCCTTGACTCTGATTATTATTTTTCAGAAAACAGGAGCCTGCCTCCATATTACGTAAGGTTCTGAAGCGAGCAAGGTTTTTCCTTGTTGCCTACATGGAGGTCCTGATGCAACCCCATGCCACGCGTGTGGAAGTTTCACATCCAAGCTCAGGCAGTGCTAATGTGAGCATCTGTATCTCCGCCTGAACGAGCCATGCGTGTGTTTCTGTAGCTGTTCTCTGCTCTTGTCGTACCACTGACATCATAAAATGTCTATAATGAGCTAGGCCCTCAACTGAAATTAAACCGGTATAACCCTGCTGAAATATGACTGTTCCTTGACTGGAGGCTTGACTGCATGTTTCTCCTGGGGAAAAGTTAAAATTAAAAGGAAAGAATGCGAATCCTTCCTTCTAAAGCATCTGGAATTTTCAAATTTTGATTTATTCTTCTACTTCATTGTTTTCCCTATGCTTAAAAACGCTCCCAATTCCTGCAGTGCGTGGGTGGCAAAGAAGCCTTTGAGCCGGGTTTCTACCACGAGAGCGGTGTGCAGCGCGGGTCAGCGCTCGCCCTGAACACCTTCTTCTAGCGTGTGCTGGAGGCCAGCGTGCCTGCCTGTGCTAAAGCTTCTCCCGGGTGCGTATGGAGACCTTGCCTGCGCCTTCCTCCGTGCCCTTCTCCTCCTCCTCCTTTATTTGAGGATGCACTCGGGGCTGAGCCCTGCTCTGTTCGTCCTTCCCGGAGGAAAGAGCTGCTGGCACCGCGCCAGCGTGGCGGCTGTTCCTGTGAGCGCAGGGAAAAAACCCGCTCTCTTATTCACGGCGCTGTTTCATCTTCTTAAGTAGCTGGCATCTGCCGCTGGTGGTGGCGGGGAAAACCTACAAACATTGCACTTGATGTTAATAAATGTGTTTGCCATTAAGTGGCTGTTGTAATGCTTTGCTTGTTTGCCTTTCTGCGTGCACTTTCATCCTTCACTGTAACACTGCTACTGCCTTGTAATTTGTCTCAGACGTTTACATTGCCGGCTGCAGGTATACAAACCTCTTAGATCAAGTAACTGCTCAGACACTTGATAAAAGGATCTGTTTGGGGTCTTTCCTATTCTGTCTGACAAACATGAGCATAGCCTTGATGCACGGAATACAAACTGCCTTATAGTCGTCGACCACGTTTCACTTCTCCTTGACTCCTGACTGAACGGTACGAACCATTAAGGAGTTTATGTGAGATCTTTAGTGGAGCCGCAGGTTTTAGCAGAGCCTAACGACGTCTCCTGTGACAGCCCTCTATCTCTGCAGAACAGCTGGAGCAGCTATTCCTGCAATTCCCCGAGTGAAGTCCATATTGCAAATGGCTGGAAATGGATGGCGCAGCGGCGCGCACGGCAGGACGGGCACCGTTATCTGCTCCTGAGCAAGCTGGCCATGCGGAGAGGGGAGGGTTCTCAAAACACCACAGCTGGAGAACTCTCAGCTGTTGGAGAGAGTTTCATGTATTCCAAAGGGACAGCTCTCCTCCCCTCTCAAAGCCACCCTCTCTTCTTTCTCCTTTTGTACAAATTGTGACAACTCGATAGGGTTTGGCTTGTTTTAGAGACTGACTAATGAAAGCGCTTCCACCAGCCTGGACCAGTGCTGAATACCACGGCGCATGCAGGCTGCTTTCCAGGCTTTGCTGTAGCAGCCTGCCTCTGCTCCCAGAGCATGCAAACATAACTGTCAGGGACTGCAGCAGCATGTAAGTTATATCTGGTAAAAGTAGCACTGTACTCAGCTGGGCTGATTAGAGAAGCCTGAATGCATCAATATGTGTGAGAAGGGGAGCAGGGGCGGTTCTGCTGACCTTCTGCCCATTGCACCTGCGCAAAGGCTGTGCACTGTGGACTGAGGAGGAAGATGTGGGAAGACGTGTGACCCTTAAACATAGTCCTTCAAAGGAGTTCACAAGTTTGGCCCTGCATGCAATAGAAGTTATCGTAGCAGGAAGCATAAGTGATGGCCAAGTTCTTTCTCATAAAAGCTTCTTTCCTTTGTGGCAGTTCCTTCAGTTGCCATCAGTAACAGTAGGCATAGCTTTTTGTAGCTCCATCCTGCACATAGCAGTGTGGTTATAGGACATAGGAGTAGTTTGATGGTTGTAAAGCAGCATAACTAAGGTGACTGAAATGAAATTCCCTGCACTGAAAGCTGAATGTGTTCTGGTATTGCAGAACTGTCTAACTTGCAGGGTGATGGTAACCTCACTGAAATGTGCTGAAAGAAATGCATTGCTTGTGAAAGAAGTAAGTTTGTGTTCTTTGCCTTCTTGATGATTTCTATCCTGGTTCTCTTTGCCCACTTGCCTTTTTATCAGGCTGGGCCTTCAACTGAGTGAAAGAGAGACCCTTTTCTGCGACTTTTAATTCAGCAGCAGTAGCAAAGAAGCTTTGCAGAGTGAATCACATAAATTGTATGCTAAAGAGTGAATGAGTTGCAAAATAC
>JAUBNY010000070.1:536144-557873 GCA_032275445.1 Crypturellus soui | reverse complement strand
AAATTTACAGCACAGCAGGAAATCAGGAGGGGCGTAAAGAGGGAAGCAAATCCACAGCAAAATAACAAACTGTGGATCCACGGTTGGCTTATATCCCGTTTCCTCAGAAAGTAGATGGAGACTTAGAAGACAGTTTCGTCAAAACCACTTGTGTCCCTTGCACCGGAGAATACAGCCCACGCTTGAGAGCTGTGGGCACATGTAGCAGCAGCGTGAGGGGATGCTGCTCGCCTCAGCCTGCCCGTCGGCATCCCTGGGAGCGCTGGCCTGCAGTGACAGGAGGGGACACGCTGGGGACGGCCACCCTCAGTTGCTGCCGCTGCTGGCCCAGGGGGCTGGCACCGAGGCTGCGTGAGCAGCACAAAAGCCCTGTGTCCCCACATTGAAGGGATCGTCGCTTGCTCTGACTTTGTCTTCGCCAGAACAAGCCAGAGCTGAGCGCTCTGTTGCTCGTTTCCGTTTGCACTGGTGTATTCCTGCAGGTGTTGTGAACACTTATGCTTTTCTCTCTGGCACCTGTCCTGTCCGGATGCATGGCACAAAGATTTACTTTTGCTTTGGCCTTATGCAGAGATCTGTAGGTTTCAGCTAAATAATTAGAGACTTCCCTCTATATTCTGAAAGAAGGGAAGGACAAATCTTGAGCCGCTCTTCTCTGCACTTTAAGAGACTTTGCCATCTGAGAATTTCTGACTGAGAATTTTCACTGTTTTCATCCAGCGATTCAAGAGATGTGAGTGGTAGGAAGGATATGTTTTGTTAGGTGCAATTATCTCTTTTTAGCAGTGAGCTTCTCAATGCTGCTTTGATTGTGATACCTCTACATAGCCTGATTAAATCAAAGCCAGGTTAGAGCATTAGGATTAAGGACGTAAATTAATTGTAATTACATCAGAGCCAGCCAAATTAGCGAGTCATCAGTAATATAAGCAATGCTAAATGGACTCTAATTCTGTATAATAATTAATTGGGTTCTTCCACTAAATAAGACCCGACACATTGGTTCTTTATCAATCTACTAAAGGCTGGCTAGCCTTGGGTGCTTTTGACACGGAACAATTATGAAGGTTCTAAAAACCAGCATGTTTTTCCCCCTATTTTCATTTCAAGCTTCGACATCCTGCATCTGCAACTCTCCCAGTTTCCCATTATTTAGGTTATTGCGGTCCTGGATTTTTCTTATTCTCTGTGCCTGACACCCAGGACAGCTGATTGCCAGACCTGTGCTGCCCACAGAGATGGGTAACCCCAAACGGACTGTTTGACCAGAATGACCACTGATGGGTCATTCTGATGACCCATTGATGGGTCTGAAGGGCAGATTTCTGAGGCAATATCAGTCTTGACTAAATAAAGGCAAAATGGGGACTTTTCTATAGAGGGAGTAGAAATAAGAAAGCAAGAAATGATTTATAGTGGCATCCAGACATATACTTAAGACACTCAAAAATTAGGCTAGATATCAAGCAAAATCACACTCTTGACAGGAAGATCTGTAAAAATTGGAGTAAATACTCAAGGGAAGTGATGGGGTCATCAATATTTGGTCTTTTGAAACCAATCTAGAAAAAAAAAGGCAGTAACAGACATCCTGTGGAGTATAGTCTTAAATTTGCAGGCGGCTGCAGTAGCAGATCAATAGGCCTTTATCATTTCTAACAGCAGCAGCAGTTCTGCTACTCCATATCTATTCCAGGGATGCTGCAGTTGGCTTCTAACTCCTGGAAGCGATTTGTTACTTGTTTGTGTGACAGATGAAACACACTAGCCAGGGTCTCCGACATGTGTGGCTGCTCTCCCACTGCGCTGAGCGCTCCGTTGTTACGGGTCCTGCACAAAAGAAAACGTATTTACCCTTCAGAGACCTTGGCTGCAGCCTGGCTAACCTGTGCTCGGGGCAGGGCCTCCGAGGAAGCAGAGCAAGCCTTAAGACACTGCGCAGTCCTCAGGTCCCTTGAGCTGCCGTGATGTAGCTTGGCGTCCTTCCTAATAGTCTCAGAGTGCTTGAACAGCATTTTCTGTAATTCTGCATGCTATCATCCTCTAAACACATATATGACAGATCTTTCTAAATTATTTTAAAATTTTACCCTTTTCCTAAGATAAAGGAGGAAGGTATAGAAGCACTTGCTAGATAGGAGGCCGTGAAAGCATCTGATATTTTATTAGACTTTAGAAGTTAAGAATATTCCTGAAGAATTGAATGAGGGTCCACTTCAGCATGTGTTTATGATCAGCATATGCTTAAGGGCCTTGATGAATTAGGACCCAGGGAAAGGAATGGCTTGAGTAGATTTGTGCCGAGTGCTGTGGATTGTATCACATCCTCCATCAGCTCTGCAGAGGCTTAGGCTTTAGACAGGCAGTTATTTTACAGACAGCTAGGAGGGTTAAAATCATTACCTTCAACCTGCAGCTTGCTTTGTCCATCAGTCAATTAAGGTGGCTTTACCTCTTCTGTCTGCACTGGAGCAGATTAGGGAGTCCTCATACATCCTTTTCTTTCAGCCAATCTATAAGAGAAAGGAAAAAAAAAAAACTAATTTACACCGAGGAGAAATCACGGGGGGAAAATTCAGATCTGGAGGAGGACACTTCAACGTACCTTTTATGAACATACCTGAGTGAGGTGCTATGTCAATAGGCTTAATGCTGTGTGCAAAGTTACCTATCCATTTGATTTTGTGGGTCAGGGACGTAGTGCTTTGTAAATAAAAGGCTAAAAGCCAGCATGCTTCTATATGAACTTTTGTTGCCATATATAACCGAAAATGACATTACTAAAGATAAAAACAGTGCCTCAGACCTTGTGGAACAGCTAACCAAGATCTGATGGAAAAAATAGTTAGTCCTGAAAAAATGCTTCCTGCAATTATATATTTCTTGTCCAACATCTGCCATCCTCTACTTGCTCTCAACATTTAATACCAACATTCAGCTATTTTTATTAAAATATTTTTCAGATTGGCTTACCTTTTTTTCTCCCATATATTTTTAGCATAAGCCAATGTTGTTATTCTCTTCTTGTAATGTTCCCTGCAGAGAGTCCTATTCCTGTTCACTCATGCTATAGCAAGACGTCTATGCAATATATTTGCTTAATTGTCAGATACCATGAATTCAGGAGAAACAGTAACTGGGGTGAGACCTGCTTCTATTTGTTCTACTTGATTTGCTCGAAAGATTGCTGGATCCTGAATTCACCTAAGAGCATCCTACTTTTAAAACCTGCCAGTGCTAGTTGTGCATGAAGTAGAGTCAGTGTTACGAGGTTTTTATAAATAAAATCTAGTGACATTCATAGCCTTGTAATCAATTACTTGGCCACTTGGCCAAAGATCTGTTGTACTGCAAGTATTTATACACTCAGAGTGCCTCGAGGCCTGCATAATCATTCGGCATACACCATTTGGTCCACAAGTGTAGCATGGCCTCACAAGATATCATTATGATGGCAATTGGTAGCAGCATACTGCAAAGTCTACAGTAAATTTAGCCTTGGACGTCACAGAATAGGTGAGGAATCAATCTTGAGAATCCTTTTAACCAGAATGTTTTCTACTAAGATATAGATGTATCTGTGAAGACATACATCTGAAGGGATATATATGAGAAAATGAACAAACACATACACAGTTATACTAAAAACTATAATAGCTCTATACTTTTATAGGGAATATAAAAAATAGGATCGGTGAAACAATTATTAATTCATACACTTAATATCCTCTTGCATGTTCAGAAAACACAGTATGAAAGGGATAAAAAGATTCCTTGTTCGACTTTATTGCAGAGAACAAGAGCAAGAGGAAGATAGAAAAATAATTATGATTAAAGAGGGTCCTGACAAAAAGTCAGATTTGTTAATGTGCTTTTTGCTAGCCTGCTGGCTCCTCCATTTCTAGTATTATGCTACCATAAAAAACAACAACAACAACAACAAAACTTGTAACTGGTTGCAAAACGCAGAAATTATGCTTAAGCTTTCTCTGTGATTTTGGAATGGATTGTGAGTTTAGATTTTGGAACAAGTGTGAACTTGCTTTGAAAAATCAAGCTCTCAGGAGAGGTATCCTTGTGAGGTATCTTTTGGTTAGGGTCAGCTCAGCAAAAGCACAAGATCTGGTTTCACAGACTGGTAGCAGCAGCACGTTCAGAGTATTTGTTTTTATGATTGGGATTTTTAACAGATAAAATAATACTACAGATGGAACACTGAACAGGAACTATCCAATGCAGAGGAAAGAAATCCAAAAGGTTCTGAAAGACATATTTTTATGAAGATATGAAATTTTCAAAGGGTGGATTTGCTCAACACTGTAAAAATTGACTTGCAAATACCTAATGTAAAGTCAAAAACATAGGTCCAGACCCTCAAAGGTCTTGCAATGCCTAATACTGAACTTTGACAGAATTCAGAATTCATTGGGTTACTCAGCCTAAGGGCTGAGTCTCTGCTCGCCAGCAGCTTGGGTGCCTTGTTTTCCCTTGATGTGCATCACATATTGTTTGTACTCATGCCTAGACCTGCTTCCTTCTTATTCAGAACTTAACTATTAAATGCCTGTGTTCTGGCTAGCACATGGAACATCTTTGAACCATGCTTTTGTGAGTAGATGAAGTAGGTGGTTGAAAAGCATTTGATCTGTGAATATTTCCAGGAGCTAGGCAGATGGCTAGGTAGCTGCTCTGTCAAGAATTAAGTGTTTCTCTGCTTTCAGGAGCAAAATTCATAGCAGGCTTTGGCACTTTAGAAGTTTATTTGCCAGCAGGGTTAGATGCGAATATGACTTTTTTTAACATGTGCATTTAAAATATACCCCAAATGCTTTTTTAAAGGAATTCTCTTTGTTTAGGTAATACCTAGGTATTTGCTTAGACCCTTTAAAAACCTAGGTGCCTAAATAACTTTGGGAAAGAAAATTTAAATTTGTGGTCAAATAAGTGTAATCCCTGGGTTTACAGCACCTAAACACCTTCTAATTTATGTTGGCTGAACACTTCACCCATCTTTCTTGTTGTACTGTTTTGAGTACTGTGATTTAGTAGGGATACTTGTTTTGCATGAGTAAAAGAATACTCATATTCATTATTTGCAAAACCTAAACAAACAGTCTCTAACACATGATAGCAATTCTGCAAATACTGTAGAAGCATTTTATGTTGGTAAAAGGGTAAAGAATGATAAAATCTCTGGCAAAATGCCTACCAGAAGTACAGGGAATATACAAATTTCATGACAATTACCGTTTAAAGACCTAGAGTATCAAAACTTGGGTTTACTGTTGCTTGGTGTATTTTATTTCAATGTTAAATACCTAGCACAAAAATCTGCTGCTGGGAGGAATAACAGCAGTGTCTTCTGATCCAATCTCAGGAGGCCTGGGCAAATTGCAACAGATTACATTTTAGCAAGTCAGGTAATAATTTTTTTTTTTTTCAGGTTTGCTGTATCTGAACTTTACCATTATTGTTCTGCTCTTAAAGAAAGGGCATCATTACCCTAATATATTCATTTCAAATGCTTGTCTTTTCATTTCATTACCGTGGAATTTATAGCTATGAGCAGAACCATTAAAAATAAGGAAATGCATATTTTTGAATTTAAATGGTTCCTTACATTACCCACTTCAACAAATTTCCTCTTTTTCCTATTTTTTTAATATATAAGTAAAGAGATATACTATAGTAATGTAAATAATTAACTGTGCAGTTAATTAAGGCCACTTTACTTATCATCACTTCAAATCATTCATCTTGTTATCTTAAAAGGTTTTGTAAACCTACGTACTTTTCACATCACCTGAGAGGTAGCAGACATCTCAGGTGAAGTGACTTGTCCAAATTCATATATGATGTCAGTGGCAAAACAAAGAACAGCATCTTTCGGTCCTCTCTCCTAGATACCTGCTCCAGCCATTAAAATCTTTTTACTTAGCAAAAATTATTACATGAGATATGGTATATGTAAAAAATGGAAATCCTTATTTTCCCAGATATATGAAAAAAATACACTTAATAGTTGTGGCTTTGGAAGAAAGGATGAATCATGCTCTGCAAACACTGTATTGTTGATTTTTTCCCCTCATTACTAATATACTCTTGGGAAAGACTTGCCTCATACATATTCAGATGTGCCACATCACACATGGTGCTTCGATTTAAAACATATTTTTCCTCTCTTTTTTCTGTACCACACATAATTGTATATAATACCATCTTTTAGAAATGTCCCTGGCCATTTTAAATGAGAATTGGAAGTAGAATTAAATGATGCAGGGATATATCTTATATTTTGTTCCTATCTTGTACTTGCTAGATAGGATATAACTCCTAAAAGGTAGCAGAGCTTGGTGCAGTGGAGATCCTTTGTCTGCTGCTAGAACCTGAGTTTGAACTGTTGTTACTGGGTGGTATATAACTGCAACGAGATGAAGTGTAAGAGAGAGGAGGAGGAAGAGGGAATCTGACACAGAAGCCTGTTGCAAGCAGTTTTTGCTTCGCGAGGCAATGCAGTGGGTGAGATAAGAAGGGAATCTTAATGAGTGGAGGAAGGAGATGGTTTAGAGCTGCAGAAATTTGGATTTGTCTATTGTTGGTTCTTGCTTTTGTAAATTTGGGCAAGTCATTTCATCTGTACGCACTTTTGCTGCTGGTCTGTAAAAAGGCGGTAGCTCCTTAGATTCCCAGCTAAATGGGAAAGAGGTGCTCAGCCTACTTGTTTTCTAAGCGGAGACTTCAGCGGGGCTCTAGTCTTGCCTGGGTTTTCGGAGTTTGTCTAGTCATGAAGCAAACAGTAGCAGTAACTTTCCAAAGATGTGTAGTGCTACACATTGAGTTTCTTAGCTGACTTTATGTACTGTTGTAAAGTCAGAAATAGGCACTGCAGTTACACTTGGAGGCTGCAGTGTCTGACTCCTGACAGCTTTGGTGCTTAATTCCTTCCCCTCAGGACCTAAGGCTTGTCTTGAAAACGCCATCCGTGCTTATTTTTTTCACTTGCCGTTGTTTATGAGACCTAGGTGAAAGCAGAGGGCTGTGTCCTGTGTATCTACACAGGAAATCGTGGAGCTCCCCAGCTGGGTTTTCCCAAGGTTAGGTACTTCTGGGAATCTCCCAGCACCTCAGTGCCATGGAATACTTCAGTACCATCAACACTAACAAGAATTGCATGCACGCTTGGAGAGGAGACTAGCTGTGCGTGTTTTATTACTTTCGGACCAGGGCTGCCTCTACAAAACATAGGGCATGGTAAAAATACTGAGATTCACTGTCCTCTGGAAAGGCGTGCACATTGCTCTGTGGGGAACCGGCATGGAGAGAGATGGATGGAAGACAGGAGGAAATGTCACATTTGGGGGGCGCAACATAGAGTATGTCTGTAACTGATGGTTTGGGCTTCCGTTATACCATGCAATCAAGACACGCTGCTGAAAACGATCAGCTGCAGAAGCACAATGCTAACTTTTCCTTTAAATCCATTTTTCTTCCCACACGAAGCTTGGAGGCTGCTGTGCTGCCTTTTGCTCTGACTTTCCAGTGACCTTCCATTAAATTGTAGTGAACAGGAATAAACTGAGTGTAGGCAAGATTAAAAGGCAAATCATTATATTTGAGGGAGTGGAAAATGAGTGCTAGAAAGTGCAGAGGGCTCTAGTGTCTGTGTTGCCATCCTGACTTCCCTTGTAGACGGTTTGATTCCACCCTCCAGAATGAAGCAAAATGTATTTTTTGCCACAACCGCCAAGTAACTTTTCGCAGATGAGGACTGAGCACAAGCGCACGCTTGGCAGCAAGCACACACAAATGAGCAGCTCCTTTACTTCAGGTACTGCTGCTGGGCTGTGCAGTGCTCATGTTACTGTAATCCCAGGTACAAAACAACCCCGCAATAGTGTATTTCCCTGGAAGGAAAGCGAGGGGCCGTTCGGACACACGCAGCCCCGCTCCCGGCACGCGGCCGCTCGGGTCTCAGCGCGCCCGCGCGAGGAGGAAGGTGCCGCTGCGGCCTCCCCGCAGAGCTGCGGTTCCAGCCGCTCCGACAGCTCTGGGGCCAGCGGCCCTTCCACTGCCGCGAGCTGGAGAAGCTGTTCGGAAGCTGTAATTTATCCTGTTTATGTTCAAAGCACAGTTAATCTATGAAATGAAGGAAAACAAAGGCAATTTAGATGCAGCCGTCCATAAAATAGGTCACCAAAGGGCCGGTTTAGCATGGCGCCAGGTGAAGCATAGCCGTGGTGAGGTACCCCTGAAATGCAATCAAATGAGCGTATATATTTTCACGTAAACAGTGGAAGCAGCTTGGCAAAGAACAGCACAGCATCAGCACAGAGGCGGTCTCCAGACCAGGTAATAAATACACGGTGTGTAACAGGGGGAGGGAAGTCTGCACAGGCCTTCGCTGATTTCTCATTAAGGAGCAGCGAGCTCAGCCGAAGAGCAGAGCTGAGCAGGGAGCAGTCAGAGCCAGAGCAGGAGCCTGCTCGTTTAGCAGCGCCTTATCGTGTGCCTTCCTCTGTGAGAGCGTTCTGTTTCCTGAAGTTAAATATGGTGCATACGGGGGATAGACTGAAGTCCGTGAATTGCCTTATTCATCATGTCATTAAAATTACAGGCCGTGCTGCAGAGGAGCAGCCGCGTCTCGCGGTGTTTCTGGTGCGCACCGTTAACGGGGGCGCTCCCGCTCACCTCCTGAGTGACGCGGGGACGAGGGGCCCCCGCGCCGCGCCGCTCGCGGGCGCTTGTTCCTCCTTCCCTCTCGCTCAGAGCAAAATCGTTGAACTGGCGGGGTCGTTAAGGACCCGGCGTTGCCATGGAAACGGCCCTTGGGGGTTGGCGGCTGTCGCTGCGCGTTGCGCGGCTGGAAGGGGCCGCCATCTCGGTGGCTGCTCCGCGCCGGGGCCGCCGTGCGCCATGCGCCGCGGGAGGGCAACGCGAACCTCCCCGGGTGCGTACGCGGACCAAAACGGGAGCTCTGGTCGTGGAGTTTGCGGCAGGAGCAATGCAACTTGATCTTCCAGTTTCAGGGAGTAAAGGCAGATCCCCGTGTCTTTTGTAGGATGTTAAAAAAGGTGGAATCAAATAAATTTGCTTCAGGTAGGTTATTTCAGGATGGCAATGCTGAGCACGGCCTGGAAGCAGGCAGTAAATTTTAGAGCTGCCGCAGCCAGAAGCGTTAATGCACAGAGCCAATAAAACCAGCTTTCTTCCTTGGTCTGATACAGACTTCCTATACAACCTTGGGCAAGTCATTTAATTGGCGTCCCTGTTAAAGTCAATACAAAGCACCAGCTGACTTCCAAATTGCAATAACGATGTCTGTTGAAATTGAAAGATCCTCAGATGTGGTTCTAAGGCTGTAAGTACCCAGAAAGAGAATTTGCAATGAAATTATACAAGAGATTATTTTTCCCTATTTTTTTACAATTCCGACAGGAAGTCATCCTGGCATTTTATTTTAGCAGCCACTCTCCGCTGGCTGATGAGCACTAGGATTGCTGCACTTCAGCGGAAAGTACCGTGCTCGTCTCCCTGGGAGGAGAGAAAAGAAGGGGCAAGGGGAGGCAAAGAGGCAGCCAAGCAGAGGTAATACTAACAATTCCCCTCGTGGGTAATGAGGAAATACCAGCCACCCAGAAGCCCACATCTGAAGGCTAAGGAACATCAATAGCAATTCTTTAAGTCTTATTTTTGCATTTGATGGCGCTTTAGATTCAGTCACTTTTATTCTTTATTCCTGCAAGAAGTTTTATGTTACAGAGTACTGAAAAGTTGCTGCCTTCTTGCTCCTGAATGAATGTGATTGCCAGGTTAAAACCAGAGGTAGAATATAACTCCATCTCTGTTGCAAAGAAGTAAGCCTACGTTTAGCCATTCTGAATTTGGTTCCCTCAACCACTGCTCACACTTTTCAAGCCATCTTAGAATAACTCCACTGAGGAGTGGAGTCAAATCCACTCAATTACTCCACCTAGAAATATTCTCCATTTTCTATTTCATGTACGTCTTGTATTAAAGATTAGAAGGTACTGCACCAGAATGTGTGTATACATGCTCCTGGCTAGAGAGGTCAGTAGCAGGATGCTAAGCTACATGGACATGTAGCCCATCTTCCATTCTCGTGTAGCCACAGAGGTTTCTTGGGGAGACTAATCACTGCATGTATGCTGAAAAAGTTGCTGAAGAACACAACATTATTGTGCTGATATGCTTATTTCAGAGATTGTTTCACTCTTTCTTGTTGCTACACCAGTTACAGAACATTCCTGTTATAACTGTGAGTTTTCACTTGAGCACTGTGATTAGTAGGTTAAGAGGATCATTGAAGTACTAAATTTCTTTGAGCTACTGGTGAACTGGAGTAGCTCAAGGTTATGCAATTACTTTTAGAGTTGGCAAAACTTCTGCTGGCAAAAAAGAAAAGTTATATAAACACTGCAGAATTAGAGTAGGATGGAATTCAGTAAAGCTAAAGAATGTGGGCAATTTAACCTCATGTCATGGGTATGAAAGCAGCTGTTTTCATGTGGTTTGACTGTTGTGTTGAAAACATTTAATGCAACCAAGGGAGAATGTGTTTGAGGACAGTCTTACTAGACTTTCTTTCCATAGATAGACTCTTTAGGCATCTCTGTGTGTCAACTGCTAGTGCTGGATTTGAGGCTTACTGGCAAACATTCTTTTCAGTTTTGTCTTGCAATTTTATATCTTCTGGTACAGAAGGAAAAATAAGCTGTGAAAGCTCAAGACTGAATTTAGGCAAGCTCAGCGTTAATTAGTTTCAATGCAAAGCTTTGCATTGGCCCAAATCCCCTTGAACTGGGGCCAATGCACTCTGAAAGCTTGTAAGTCTTAAAAATTGTTGATTTGACTTGCCAGCCACCTGTGATAATGGTGATAATCTCTCTTTTTTGGTATTTTTTTCCTCCTTGAAATCCAGTCTTCCCCTTGTTTTTTTTCTACCTTCTCCCTCTATTTCTGCTTCTTTTCATGCTTCTTATTCTCTATTTCTGTATGATCCCTTCTCCCTCACCACTTTGTATGTTGATCCCATAGGCTCTGTCCTTGACTCCCTTATTTCTTCCCTCTGCATTTTATCTCAGGCATTTGTGATGGTATTCTCTCACTTTGCTACTATCTTGATGCCGGGGGTATGCTTCTCTCATCCTAAACTGTTTTCTTCTGTCTAAATGAATATCAAGGCCTATTTTTTTCTGACATTGATGTGCACATTTAGCTCTCAGTATAATCTCATTCTCTCTAAATCAAAACTGTTAATCCACTTCTGTTGCATCCTTTTATTGATCTTTGTTGATAAAGTCACCATCCTTTCTGTAATTTGGAGGACATCTTTCTCTTTTGGTTTCTCTCTAGATCCTCAAATACATATAATGCATCTAAGTCATGCAGATACTTTCTACAGAATATCTGCGATAAAAATTTTCCTAGCCACCTACTGAATTAAGATTTGTCCAGGCTCTCTCAATTTGATATCTTGATTATTTTAAGATCTCATCTTTGATCTTGACAAATGGAGCTGCATGTACATGAAGCTGTGAAGATGATTCTTATAGCATCGTCTTGACCATGCCAATCTCTACATCCTTCAAGTGACTCTTTCTCTCTGTGGCATTAATCATTAGCCCCTAGTCTTATTTTTTCAGGGATTTTCAGGGATTTCAGATCATTGTTGAGCTGATGTTTTTTCTTATTGCCAGGGATATCATGCTTCATTGCTACCTGTTGTATTTTCAGTGCACTGTTCATAAAGTTCTTGAAGTACTTACGTTCTTCAAGGTATTCCTGCACTTCCCTACAACAGGTAGCAGTGAGTTGCCTGCTCCTCATTCTTCCTCATACTCCCTCATTCTCCCTCTCCATGTGCAGAGGTTGTGTATTCTTTTTCAAGTCTGGTTCCTAACCTATAGCTCTTAGGATTCATCTGCAGATTTGGGAAATTATAGAGAGTCAGGACAGGTTACTTGGCTCCTCTCCAAATGGAAGTAGCACTTTGACCAAGAAATGTGTGTAGCTTGAGCTCCTCATCTTACTTGGTTTATTTTCTTTTTCTCAGAGGATAGTATGTTGTCAGGAGTTCTTTGCTCTTGTCAGTAATGTTTTCCTTTCAGATTTGAGTTCAGTAAGAGAGTTTCCGCCAAGAATTCATCAAGGATAAAATTCGAATTGAGAGAGATTAGTTATGGCAATTGTTATGGCTGATGTAACCTGGGGTAACTCCACTGGCCTCTCTCAAACCGTGTTCATTTACAGCAGTTTAGGATCTTTGAAGATACTGCACTTTCATGGCAGTCCAGGAGGAACTTAGCACAGGAATACCATACAAACCAAACAGGCTCAAAAAAGTTGCAGATATTCATTTTCTCCTGTGGTCTGCAGGGATCACTTTTGTAATTACACCAGGTTTTGTAACCGTCTTAGATTTGTTCACTGCCAGGGAACCTGAATTTGCCTCAAATACTGCATAATTCATATGGCATGGACAGCAATTATGAGTTAATTGAGGAGTATAATGTTTAAAGAAAAGATACATTATGAAGAACATCAAGAATGTCAGAATGAAAAACCACTCTTCAGCCCATTGAGGCTCATTTCTTTTAATATTGTTTTCTTTAAAATGGCACTAATTGTCTTTTGAAGGACACAAGAGAATCCTAAATTCCCTGCTTCTGCAACATTTCGTGGTAAAACAGCATTTCAGACACTATTCTTTCTGGAATAAGTAATACCAGTGTCAGATAGAAAATTATTCCTTTCCATGTTACCCACTGTATTACAACATATGCTTGATTGTCGCTTACCAAGAGCCATAATCTTAAAATCAGATATATTTCAATTAATACACTCTTCTTAATCCTTTCTCACCTTTCAGATTATAGGGATTAAGTATTACAAACTATCTTTACTGCCATTGCTTTTGTTCTCACGGTCAACTGAGCCATTCCTTTTCTCTGAACCTTCTCATATGTTATAATATCTGCTTTTGTACATCTGGCTTGAATGGTTCACTGGTAATTTGAGCAGAGCTTCTGGCCTGTTTCCATGCCTTTGAATAATGAGGACATTTAGCACCGTTAAGAAAATGTTTGTGTTTTGCATTTCAAGTGTTACTGTGCCTACATGCGCTGTAGGGGAAATCCACCTCGCTCACACAAAGCCAATGTCATCGGGCTTTCAACCAGGCTCTAAATGGAGACTGGGAGATGAAATTCAAACGTCCCACGTCTATAGGCAGGTCACAGGGCTACAACAAAGGATCTTGACATCTGTTATTCTGTTTCTGAGGATGGAGAAAAGGTTGAGGACACTGTGGGCTCCTGGGCTTGTCCCCAGGATTCCTTTAGTAGCCCCTGCCTCCTCTAGGCCAATTTGCTCAGGTCTGAAGTGACATTCCCAGCTGGAGCATGCAGGATATATGCACACACTTGCATAGTTTGTCAGGCCTTAATATTCTGTGCTGCTCCACTGTCTGCACAATCTGATGTGAAGGGCTTTTGCTTTTGTATGAACCTTCTGAATCTACCATTTGAAAAAAAAAATCTCTTAACTGGAAATGAGTGTCTGCTTCTTTTTAACATATCAGTATGCACTGATTAGTTTTGGTCCAAAAGAAACAGAATCAGATGGGCTGTTTTCAGTCCATTTTGAAAACTGCCCTTGACATTTCAAAGTGAATTTTGACTCTTATGTTTGTTTTAATTTGCATTGTAAGTGTTTAGGTTGGCTGAAAATAATATGCAGAGAAAAGTGTACTTTTAGCTCAAATATGCTAACATATTTTTCCTAAAATTCCATTTAAAAATATGTTTTACTCTAAGGCTGTAAAATAAGAGCTGAAATGCTATGTGATAGTAATCAACAGAGAATTATATATTCCATTCAACAGTGAATAAAATATTGAATTCTATTGTATGCTGTAGATATATGTCAGATCAACAGTAACTTTTTAACCCATGTGAGAATCAACAGTGATAGGGAAAACACAATGACTAAATTACCTGTATGAAATAGTTATAAACTGTTCACTCCATTCTAGCTAGGATGCTGTGCACGTGCGCAGTACGGCAGGCAGGGTAGCAGAAGATGAAGTATCTGTTTCTGCCAGAAAAATTGTTGGATGTGTTTTGCTAAAACTCAGGATGTCAGGAGCAAAGGCACCTCAATTAGCCTAATTTTAATATAATTACCTCCTCACACAGATGGATGATTATTTCATCATTTTTTGTGATCCATGTATTTGGAAAGGTCAGTGCTAGCTTCTTGGAAATCCTGTCCCAAATGGGTCAAATTCCCCTTATCGTCAAAATCTGCAGCATAATGGTCTAGGATTGTTCTTGGGGAATTGCTCTTTGGCCTTATTTCTGCACTTCTCAAAATCCCTATTCATGCTTATTATCCTGAAAAAAAAATTAGTTTATGAGCCAGTGCTTTTGCTCTTCCCCTTCCATGTCACCCACAGAAATGCTAAATACGACCAGTTATACTTCAAAGGCCCAGAGCATCCTCATGCCGATCCCTTTTCTCCAGAACATGAGTGTTTTCTTGCTGGTTATTCCCCCAGGTACAGTACCTATTTCTTAACAAGATTTTTATCTAAACTCAGCCCTAGGTTCCCAGATTTCTCTAATAGCTTGTTTGAAGACAAGAGAAAGGTGGTGCTTCTAATCTTTCTGGGCTTCAGTAAAGCATTTGATATGCTGCCACATGGGAAATTATTGGTGAAGCCAGGGAAGATGGGGATTAGTACAAGAATTGTAAAGTGGATAAGGTACTTGCTAAAAAGAATTGACAGAAGAGTTGTACTGAAAGAGAATGTAACATTACAAGCAGGCAGTTCCTCAAGAATCTGTCTTAAATCTTGCCTTTGTTAATATTTTTGTTAATGATCTGGGCACAAAAAAAGTAATCTCATGATATTCGGTGAGAAGTGAATAAGGGAGACATCATCTACGAATGGGAGGATAAGGAGGTCGCAAAAGAACTGGGTGGTCTGCTCTGTATTAATAGAAGTAGGATTCATTTAATGTTCAAATTGTAAAAAAACTCATACTATAACCTGGAAGTTATTTCACTGGAGATAGTAGAGAAAGGAAGAAATCTGGGTGTTTTACTTGTTTAACAAGTCACCTGTGCACTGCAGCTGTGAAAACCAGTGTGATGCCAGGGCGCGTCTGATAAAATAATTCACATGGGGGATGCGGTTTATAATGCTGGTAGCTGCTGCAGTGGGTTCAAGCAAGATCTCTTCTGGAATGGTGAGTACAGCTCTGGGCTCTTGGACAAGAGAGATGATTTCAAGTTGAAGCAGAAAAGGCTTACAGGGATGATCAGGGAAATAGATTTCCTATTCTATAAGAGAAGAAAAATACCTTGGCTTGCTTAGCCTGACAAAATGATTTTTTTCTGCCCAAAGAAAAGGTCAGGAAAAAGAAAGACTATTTGTCTTTAGCAGCAATACTGATACAAATGCAAGTGGACGTTTTATATTTTAGAAATCAGAACTGGTTTCAGGTGCCATAGGAGGACCACTCTGAAGCAGTTATCCTGTAACAGAAAAGCAGTTAAGCTTCATCTCTGGACACACTGTTCAAAATCAGCACCATGACATTGTTCTGTTAACACAAAACTTCCCGAAGCTGTATAATAACATTTGCCTTTACTACGCAGAGCTTCAGTTCAACAGGAGGAAGTTAGAGCTGTGCTTTAAAGCTAAAGTTAAGGTATGTCTCATGTAGCTTTCATATAGACCTTGTCATGTTGATAAGAAAGTAAAGGTGAAGGAGAGGAGGAATGAAGATGAGGTTCAGGTAAATCATTTAAAATAAGTATTTTAATTAACATGCTAAATTTATATTATTTCTTCATGTTAAATATTTTTGATTGTGCAACTTAGAACATCAGCGAAAGTGTCATGTATGCACAGTGCAAAATAGTCAGTGCAAGTGTTCAGTAGCTATTAGAAAGTGGGAATTGGTTTCTTATAAATTTAGTAGAGAGGAAATAGAATTTGTAAAGTGCTGCCCATTTACTCCTAAAAACTGCTTTATTTCTTGCATTTGCAGCTGCCAGCCCTTGTCAGGTCCTCTCAGGGCAGTTGTTCTCTAGAGCTGACATGTTGAAGCACTCAGTCATGTCTAGTACTGAGGGCCTGATAAGCCTGACTAGCCTGACTTGTTTAATAACCATCTGTCCAACACTGGGGCGCAATTTCACTGAGAGTGTTTGAATGTTTTTCCTTAATTTTCTATTTATAGACTGTAGTGAAGACTGCAAGTGGCAGTGAGAAGTTAAGACAAACATAGGATTAGTGGAAAAAAAGTAGTTAATTATCTGCCCTAGCTCGGTGGCTGCAATAATGACTTTTGATGTCTTGAAGATTTTTGGCAAAGGCAGGATGGGAGTCTGGTGCGTCTTTAGCAAGGAGGGAATGGTGCAGAAAGCGACAAATTGAGTATTCAGTGGAGTCTGATTTCGAGCTGTTACAGCAGGGTATTTCAAGGAGTTGTGTGTGTTGTCTGCTCATGCTAAAACTAGTGTCTCTTCCTGACACTTTTTATCTCCTTTTAACACTCATTAAATGATAGCATCTTTGAGCTTTGGCCTCACAAAGCCATCAAGCCAATACTTGGGGGAATTCTAATAAAATATGTTTGCAGTGCTTTCGTAATCCAGAAAGCTGCCTGCATTGAGCTCTCGGCGCTGCTCTGTCCTGCTGAGCACAAAAGGGATTGTCCGTGAGAACAGGGGGTACGGGTTGAGTCCTGGGGATTAAGACCCCTCCTGCCCGCATGAGGAGAGCAGATGGAGTCTTTTCTGTGGAAGTGGCTGCTGCTTTGAACGGAGGTGGGCTGCGAGCACCGCGCTCCTCCGCTTGCTCGCAGAGGGGCTGCCCAAGCCCAGACCCCAGGCAGCACCAGACCCCGAGCGTCATCTTGGTGGGCTCAGGGCACAGCCTGAGCGCGAGAGCCGTGAAAAGGAAGAGAGCGCTGGAAAGGAAGAGGCCGAAGAAGCCCCTGCTTCAGCAGGGAGATAAACGCGGCCCCTGAGCAGCTTCTCGGAGCTCTGCGAGGCTCTCGCTGGGCTGCTCGAGAGGAGGGAGGCTCCAGCTGACCCACGCAACCCCTCCTGCCAGAGCTCCCAGGAAAACAGGGGCCAGGTGTGAAATGCAAAGCCTTGTAAAGTTGTCTCTGATCTTGGTGCTTGAGCAGCCGTGAGCTGAGTGCCGCTGGGTGTGGCACTGGATATCCCGGGCATTTTGCCGTTTGGAAACTGCTGGATTGGTTGTGTTTTTCATGCTGTGTTTGTTTCCACGCAGAAGGGATGCCTGCATCACGGTGTGCTGTGCAGAAGTCACTGGGTTTAGCTAAGCTGAAAGAAGCAGTAATGGCTTGACCAGAGTAACTTTCCACCCAAGCTAATTATTTCCGCTGATGTATTAGTTCAGAGACCGTAAAGCAGAACAGGACATTATGCATTAACAGACTGGCATGCTCATGTGGCTGTGCTGTTTCTGGTCCCCAGGCTAGCTCATGCAGAGGCAGCTCGGGTTATGTTGCACAGCATTGCACTATGACATACCATAGTATCTAAAGGATCAGGCCCGTCTGATAGTATAGATAAGGATTTCAGTGTGCACCAAGTTCTGTGATAAATACCTAGCCATATGACATTATTACTAAAATCTTGTGCAATATGTGCATTTGGGCCAGGGCAGTTTCTTATTTTAGCTCAGCACTACTCTGTTATCAATATAAAACACAGCATGATGAAGTCAGAACTTCCCTGAGGATGATATCAAACATCAGTGTTTTTTTTAACTCAGGTCTTAAACAGATTTATACAGGAAGAGGGGAGCTACCAGATGTGTAGTTTCTTGGCCATGTTTTAAAGTCTAAGTGTTAAAGGCCAGTGTTAAAGGTGAAGTTTGATCTTAGTTCTGTAACTCCCAGGAAAAACATTCTGATTAGTTTCCCTGTGTATGCAATTATTAAAATAACTTGTGCAATTAAAAGTATTTACATAAAACAGTTTATGTAATTGCTACTCTATAAAGAGTAAATGTCACTTGGGGTAGATGATAAGTTTCAAGTGTTCAAGAAACCAGGCATATGCTTACCTTTGCATATGTGAGAAACCATTAAAAAACAAAAGAAATAGCAAGTTCCTCACATAAATATGTGGGGGCTAAAATTTAGACCTAATCATACTCAAAAGAAGAGTAAAGTTCCTTTTCTAAAAGGAAAATCAACCTTTCAGATAGCTGTGCAGCCATGGCTAGCATGCTTCATTTATGTAATTTCCAATAAAATAGTTTGGAGTTAGTGGCAAGTTTGGAGTTAGTGGCAAGTTTGGAGTTAGTGGCAGAACAACTTGTGCTGTGCCTGTTTAGCTAGAGAATTCAACTCTGCTATCAAGATTCTTTATTAAGAACGTTATTTCCTATTTTTGATATTTTGTTCAAGATAATGTAAGATCAACTGTTTTGTTAGCAGCAATCTGCTAACAGAAAAATAATGCAGAAAAATAAAAGGAAAATGTGTTTGCTCAGCACTGATGGGGAATAAATATTTTCTTGTCCTTTTTTTTTCAGTTTTCTTGAGATAGTGCCATGTGTAGTGTAATGTACAGAATCTGTGTGACAGATTTCATAGATGATCTGCATGGCTTACTCTTCAGTGCACAGACAGGAACAGTACTTGGAGAGATCTTCAGAAATCTGTTTGAATACCAATGTGTTATTTCCTCCATATTAAAAAAAGGAAAATATAAAAGCATATTCACTAATGGATTTAAACCGCCCTAAACTTAGCGTGACAGAAATCATAGGATTTTTTTTATTTCTTGGTAAGTGTAACCACTCTTAATAGAAACTGTGATCTGGTAAGGAAAAGAGCCAGACTGTATAGGGAAATTCTTTGTGTTGTCTTTAGAGCATTTCTCAGCGTGGCTGGAACCAGCCAGGTTGGCAAACGTGTCAGTTCTGCACTCAAGGTAGAAGTGACTGGAATATGAATTGGACACCTTGGGTGTTCTCTGCGTCTATCCTTCAAAACCTGAACGACCCATTAACAGTCTAGCCCAACTACATCATCTCCAGTAAGCGCAGGCAGCCCGTACCTTAGGGGAACTGCTTCATAACCAGCAATTCTTCAGTGCGAAACAGATCTAGTAGAAACAGAGCTAGAAACAGAACTTGACTGAGCTCATACCCAGACCCTTATAGGAGTATAGGATCTTCACAGGAGAATGAGACTGATCAGTGAAGAAATATTTATGTTGTGAGACATAATTATACCCAGAATAGGCCAAAGTAAAATGTGTGTCCAAAATCCTAGATAATAGTTTAATCTGCGTAGAAGCTGTGCTGATTTTAGCTGGCAAGTTTAAGACATTTATGTTCTCTAGGACCCAATATTTGTGTTCTTAATTTTGAAGAATGTAACAAAATCAAAGAAATAGGAAAAAGAGCTTGTGAGAAAGAAAAAAAGTAAATGGCATGATGCAAGCACTGCTTTAATTCAAAATGCAACTTAGTAAGTAAGCCTGTGATCACTTTTGTGTCCTACTTTTTAAATCTATTTTAAAACATACCGATTTTCCCGCATCTGGGCAGTCTGGTTGTGTTGAAACCTAGTGTTTACCCTATGCAGCTGTCAACAAGTGGTTCTGGGTGTGCTTGGGAAGCACAGACGGCTGGAAGGTGAGGTGGGCTGAGAGGTCTCTGCACGCTCCTGCAGTGCTCCCGAGTTTATGCCTGGTTTGCAACTGTACAACACCCTCCCAGGGTCACGAGGTTCACAAAAATGTTAAAATAATCCAGTAACAAACAGACTGCTAGAGACCACAGTGGTAGCAAACAGCTGACAGGTTCATGTGTGATTTACATAGAGCGTTAATTGATTAACCCTGCGAGCACTGGGGTGATCACTGTGCAGATGAGCAATTGCTCTTGCTGATATGTAATCCCTTCCTTGCCTCTGGCTCGCTCCCAAGTGTCCTGAGTGATGCTGCTCTGAGAGCCCTAGTGCAGCCCGTTCTCCTGATGCTCCTGATCCCCACGGTCCCTGCGGCCTCCCGTTCTGTCCCAGTCGGGCTGGGAACCTGCAGCCCAAATCACGTGGTGGCCAAGCCCCAGCGTGGCCTTGCTGGCGTTTGGAAAATACTTCTGTGAGTGGTGTCTGGATGCTCGTGAGCAGCCCCAGGGAGCAGCGAGACAGTGTCCCATGTCCCGTGCGCGTCCCATCCCCAGTGCTGTGTTCCCCGGAGCTGACTCCAAGTCCCTCACGCTGATGAGGACGAAACGCCATGGGGCTACCTGCCTCCAGGCGGCCTTCCCGTGTAGCCTCCCGTGCCCGTGCGTGCAGCAGGTAGCAGGAGGCGCTCCGGGCCTGCGCCACTGCCGTGTGTCCTGCCGCCGCGGGCTCTGCGCAGGGGCTTTCCCTCACCTGGAGCTTCACGAAGCAGATGGGGGTAGATCTGCTCCTGATCGGTTCCTGGGAGAGGGAGTAGGTCACACCACAGCGCAGCCTGTTCCCAAGAGCGGTGGCGTGGCCCCGACGGCCTCTCCAAGAAGATGCTGCCTCCTTGTGCTGGCTAGTTCAAGGGTGGCCCTTTTACCTGCCTGTTTCACCTTCCTAAAACACTAACCGAATGTTAGTCATTTAAAAAAAATAAAAATAGAGAAACATTTAAAGTGACTTTTCTCTTGAGTTCTGGGAAATAAAATCCTATAGCATGTTTGCCACTTAGTATTTCATACTTCACAGCTTGATTTTTAAGGTAATCTTGTGTGATAAAATAAGAAAATATTTGGTAAGTGATGGTATTATATAATGCAAATAAGCAGTGGTTATTTTTCTTTGGATTATGTTTCCTTTAATTTCCTAAGGTATGCTGGACTGCATGTTAATGTAATCAGATATTCACTATAGCCCAGCTCTTGTTATTATAGCTTAAATGATTTACCCTACCAATTTGCTCCTGGTATGTAATAGTGCTTATATAAATGGGTGAGCTAGAGTTAATTGCCACACAGGTCTTTTTATTAGGGCTATAGAGGTTAGTAGCCCACACAAGTTTATGAAAAAGATTTACATGTTACAAGCATATTGATCTGATTAAGTCTGAGAACCATCATTCTGAATGTGTAAATAAATACATGTAAAAAGAAGTGTAGCTTTTAAAGAAAGGCCTTCCTTTGCTTTCCCATATTAGAATGAAGATTTTTCTTTTCAATTGTTGGTTTTGTACAGGCTGTTCTGGTGTTTTCCTGAAATAATGCTCACCCTAGGAAGATCTGGGCTCCCCAGATTTGCAAATGAGGTCAGGAGTGTGAGCAGGGCTTGCACAGTGGTAGTGCATTCCAAGTACTGTAATATCCACCTATAGGCTGCTAAATTTCTGTTAAAGCCATGCCTGGGAAGGCCATGATAATACAGTGGCATTCTTTGTAAAATGTGGTATTATTTTACAAACCAAAAAATGTTTGAAAACCTTTGGAAACTACTTCGCTCTGCTAGCTTATGACCACTCAGAGCACTTAAATTTCTAGCAGGTAGCAGACTTATTCTACTGATATTTTTACTGTCATTAAGAAATCAGTTCAATTTATTTAAAAAAAAATCTGTTTTTATTAAGGAAAATTTGTGTACAATTTGCCTCAGGTTGCATTTGAACACTATGATCATTAGTCTGTTTACCAAGGGCAAAAAG
>JAUBNY010000070.1:495907-507437 GCA_032275445.1 Crypturellus soui | reverse complement strand
GAAGGTTGAGAGGGGACCTGATCGGTGTGTGCCTCAAGGGAGGCAGCGAGGAGGATGGGGCCGGCCTCTTTTCAGTGGTGGCCACTGACAGAACAAGAGGAAATGACCACAAACTGAGGCATCAGAAGTTCCACAGGAACTTAAGGAAAATTTTCCTGACGGTGAGGGTGACAGAGCACTGGCACAGGCTGCCCAGAGAGGTTGTGGACTCTCCTTCTCTGGAGATCTTCAGGGCCTGCCTTGTGCCGTGTGCTCTAGGTGAGCCTGCATGTGCAGGGGGGTTGGACTAGATGACCTTGAGAGGTCCCTTCCAACCTTAGGCATTCTATGATTCTATGATTAGTATTTTTTATCAAGGGACAGAGGACTAGAAACAGAAAACATTTATACTGATATGTTTGAATTTGGCTTATAGCATCCTTTGAGCCTGTGTCCTCCTTGATTTTTTTTTTTTTTTATTTCATAAATAATTCAGGAAAAAAAATGTGATAAACAATGAACTTGAGTGAAGGTAGAATTTTTTTTTGTACAACTTGGGCCCATTCAGTAAAGGAACAGAGAATATGTCTCAGATCTGAGTGTATCAAGTTTCAAGTAGAGTGTATGAGTAATTGGCAAACAAACCCTGTTTAGATGAAGTATTCCTTGAATGGTCTTTAATAATAACCTCTGAAAAACCATGTTCTGCCCACAGATAATAGATAGGAACAGAAACATCATCTTCTTTTTAGGGAAATCTGTTCTCAGATTCCTTGGACAAGAGCATCAGTTGCATTTGGCACTGATTGCAGGGAGGATAGAAAATTTGCCTGTAAATCATTCATGTAATCTCTGGTCTTCAGGCTGTTTCAGGGCTACTTTAGACCCCGAAGTACTTTAGACCAGCATCAGCACTAGCTCGAGCTCATGTCTCGCCATCAGGGTTCACTTCACCCCTGAGGGATCCTTGCAGCTTTCTTAGCACGTGCCTGTTTTGTGCCCACCTGTGTAATCCATATACATCCCACTTTCTGGGCAGCTCTCCAAAAGTCCAAATCCTCTCACCAGCAAAGCACAAAGCAACTGGAAAATGATCAAGGAGTTTGTAATTTGAAGGAAAAAGAGCGGGAGTGTGTTGCCAAGTAAGAGGACCATCAGTCCCAGAGACAGCATTGCTGTCTTGAATGTTTTTATCTTATGTAAAAACATTCAAATCCTAGAGAAACTGAATCCGAGAAATAATCAAGTACGGAGATTCAAGATGCATGTGTAGAAGATACTTGTTTAATAAACTCATGTTTAATAGGATATAAGAATCAATTACAAAGAATGAAAATACATTAAAAGCTATAGAGTAAGTTAATCAAGACTGAGGAATTTGATTGTTAGGGCCAAATATTGGGAAATGAGACAGTTCAAACCAGTTGTTTTTGTTTTAGACACTCTATGAACTACAGTAACATTTAAAGAGGTATAGGCATTGACTGTGGTGGTGTTAGAAGAAAAGGTAGATTTAAAAAAGACAGGTAGATTTAGTCATCTAGCTTAAGCTGCTGAAAATATTATTAATTAGAGAATATACAATATGGAACTTCAGCAATGATAAGTGCAAACGATGTTTTAGTGGACCTATTTAATCATGTCTTCAGGCACCTGTGCCTTGGCCAACAGAATTAATCATGAAAATTTTCTGTGTTGGGCTGAACTCAGCTGACTGTGATTAAAATTTTCTCTCTCTATTGACTTGGAAACGAATCCTGAAACATAATGATCTACAGCAACATGTTCATACAAATTACTGAATTCCTTTATGTACATCCAACAAATGTAAATAAGTATCACTTTTAACAAAGGGTTTTCTTCACTGCTGTGTGTTTTTCCTGCAATAGTGATACACAATTTTTTTTGGTCTCTTAATGAGTTAAGATTTAACTAGGGAACTGGAAAAAATGTCTTCAGCTTCCTCTTTCCCCTGATTTTAATGAAAGCCAAAAAGCTAATGTGAAAGTCTAGCACATGCCACAGTCTTTTTCCTCTCTAATACTGTCCTGGTAAACTGCCCTGTGCCATTCATTTTCTGTTTTCCTTTAGGGTTACTAGGTAGACAGGTTTTATTTAGTGGTTGTTGTTACAGATAACATGTTCCTTAGCACTGTTAATTTTTTTCCTGGAAATTCTGAAGACTCATTCTGGACATACACATAGTTAGCATTTCTATGGTAAGAGGTATCAACCTACAAATCAGTGAAATGCAGACTCCTACACTAGGATTTTGCAATTTGTTTTCATCACTGAGTAGCAGTGTATTAAAAATCTCTAGCTGACATCCCCAGTATTTGAAATGGCGTAGTCTAAAATTCGCCTGAAAGCAGGTAGAGGCTGGGTAATGATGCTGGAAAACCAATGCAGATTGGCAGCTGCTATCTCAGGAGGGGCTGCTTCTTCCATGTCTCTGAATGTTGAAGAATTTTGCGATTTTTTTCTGTGTTCTTTTTTGTTGCCTTATGTAATAAAAACTTTTCTCCAATCAATCTGTGGATTAAAAAGCCATCATAGGGTGTGGTGAACTTTTAAATGGTGGATAAGATAGACATTTAGATCTATACTGGTGAAAATGAAATCATTTCAGAACACAAGTATCTGGCAGTTAACCAGCTCTCACTGAAAGTTAGTACATAAACCTTTTTTGATAACCTTGTCTGCATAAATGTAACATTAACTCTACATAGTGCCTTACAATAACCAACCAACATTTTGAAAAATTTGTGATTTGAGGAAACAAACCTTTTGCGAGTAATAAGACACTCAAACCTTTGTTACTTATAAAATTATAAACTGTTACTCACAGCTATATGTAGTTACGTATATAGTGTGTGTAGTTACCGTTATGTGATTACCTTTATAATAAGATCATGACTTAATTATCATGGCCGCTGTACCGAGAACCTCTCTGCATTGTAGGTCTGCTCATATAACACCAAAACCAGATGGATTTAAGGTATTTCAATTTGTTTCACATTTGCTGTTAGGATGCTTTATTATTAAGATGTCATATTTCTTTTTTTTTTTTTTATGTTTTTTTAGGCGGTGATTACTCACTCTCTGAGATCTGGCTATTAAAATGTTTGAAATCAGGGTGATTCTATCAGAGGTCACGTAAGAGAGAGTAGTAAAGTCCAGAGGCAATTCTGTAAATTTTCTTGCCATATGCACATATTCTATCAGAAGACAGAATAAAATACTTTGAGATTAAAGCTCAATAATAAAGCTCGAATAAAAATAATTTAATCAGCAGTTCTTCTGTTATAACTACTTTGACATAACACCTCAAAAGCTGAAGTGTCACTAAGTTTTTAAGTTGGTTCTGTTTTCTGTTGATAAAATGAAATATCTCTCTAAAGTTTACTACAAGTTAGGCTTCAGGGACCTATAACAGATTTCACTTGAATCTCTCTCATCTTGGCAAATCATTTAAGCGCATGCTTAAGCTTGTCCTCCTTCTGCAAAGTGTTTTAGTGTTTCCTTAGGGCAGCTCACTGCAGGCCAGCGAGGCCTGAGCGTGTGCTAACAACTAAAAGTGCAAGGTAGCCAAGTGCTTGGGTGTTCTGCAGAATAGAGGTGGACTCCACAATTCAATAAGTAGATTTAAATGTCTTTGATTCCCCTGTGTTGAAAACTGCATTTGCAGCTATGAGTAAGTTCCACTTCAAGAAAAAAAGAAACCTGCAGGAGAGTCGTGTTGTTTATCATTAGCTGGTATGAACAAAACAGAAAGCCTCTGGTTTCAAACTGCAGTACACGGGGTCCTTGGAACTGCCTTTCCCCTCAGCTCATCTCCTTCCTAATTTCCATGTACAGTTTATATTTTGTAGTAGAAATCAAAAGACATACTTTACATTTAATGCTCTTTGAAGTTGGTATTTAAAACAAACAAACAAAAAGAATTAGGACAACATAAGCTCTGTCTTTCAATTTAACAAAACTTACAAAAGGACAACTTTGTTTTGACTGGAGAGTTTATTCACATGATTTAATCCTTCCACATACTTTCCTTATTTTTCTTGTTTTAAGATAAGGTTGAATTCTTTTATCTGCTGGGCAAGCTTCTCTTTTTCTTGTAGAAAAATGTCTCATCTCTGTTGCTCTGGAGCTGTACAGAATTGATTTGCATTAAAAATAGAGTTTTTGCTGGAGAGTTTTTTATCCAAAACAGAACAAGTTGCAAACCATTACATGTGTCCTTTATTCCAGGTTACGTTTCAGTATCCTATCAAAATCTTCACAGAGCAGAACAGAGTTCCTTGTGACTTGAAGCAACAAAGCCGAGTCAAATTTTCATACTCAAAAACCCAGCCTTCTCAGTGCTGAGAGTGGACTTCTCTGCTTACCAGTGACTCCCATGGACAGTTTTACTAATTCAGAGTGAGGAGAATAAATATTTTGAAATGTTTCTTTCTAGATTGTATCTTGTTTTGAGTACTGGAGGGACAGTTTGGGTACTGCAGATGCCATTCCCAGCTCTCGGCGCTTCTACAGACTTGCTGGTTGTGTCACTCAGTCTAGTTGTCAGAGTTTCCTGTTTTTTAGGAACTGCAGTTCAAGCAAGAAATGCTCTGGGAAATACCTGCTTTGTAGCACGCTTCCAACTCAGCACGGCACCATCTCAGCCCAGTTTACCAAAGGAGTCGGGAATGGGAGACCTAAAGAGCAGCAAACCCGTCCTGGTGCTGTGAGAATAAGATGTGGTAACATTATGCTCATTCCTTTGCTCTGCAGCAGCTTCAAGGCTTGAAAAGTTCTTATGAAATTTCCCAGTGATTTATGCTAATGATGTTTTAAAGCCAAATGCTCACTAGCAAAATGGGTTGCAAATTCAATGCATTTTTCCTTCAGTAGCTTTTTATTCAGGAGAACAGATTATGGTCCACAATATTCATGAAACACAATAAAATGACAGTTTATGGATCTCCAAAAAAACAGCTTCTTGGTCCAGAAAGGATTGTTTTCTACCCTGCGATTGTCCTAATCAGAGCACATTTAACCCAAAACCTGACTTCACTTCAGCCACGGCCTTTGTTGGGAGTCTGCTGCCCATCCAACATCTGTTCCCCTCAGAGTAGGATTTTCCCACTTGGATCCCGACCTGCTCATCCAGCCGGTGTCCCTGCCTCGCTGCTCCGGGAGCCGGGCTCGGCTGGGCGCGGGCAGCGCTCCTTGCCCTGCTCGTGGGTCGACGGCACGAGGAGGCACCAGAAACAGCAGCATTTTCAATATAGAGAATGAAGGTATTTCTGTGGCAAATTCTTTGAGTATCAAATTACCTGAGCTAGTTGCAAAAGCAACTTGATATTAATTCTTTGGCTTCAGTGTTCCCATGATTTTCTTGCTTTGTGCCCTTTAGTTTCTCTTTACATAATGCTGCTTCTATATTTACCGTAGTATTTATTTGCCAAAGGTCTGAAATCATAGTGTAGATAAGAATATCAACTATCAAAAGTGTAATGATACATTTTTCCCTTCCTATTTTTTATGAATTGTTGCCTGGTTTTCAGAGGTGAGGAGTTCTGGTGCCGCCGTGAATCAGATATATGCTGAACTGTCTGAGGTCAGCATCTGTTTGCTCAGTATAGATGCACTTTTTTCTTCTCATAGAGCAAATTATGTTAATGTGAGAAACATCTGCTGTAAAACAAAACAAAAATTTTCTAAAGCATGTGGGGTCTCCATCTCTATGACCCTTGAGAAAATGAGAGAGAATATAAAATAGGTGTAAAGTATTCCAGTTGCAATTGGATATCATTTGTGTTGGTTTAAATGATTCATCAAAACCCAGGGCAGCAGTGTTTGTATCTAGTGCTTTTACTTAGAAACTTGTCAAGGAACAAAACAGCAACTTTTGGGAGGTTGTGAAGGACAGGCAAAAGAGAATCTAAATTTTGGTCAGGGACTCAGAGGATAAGTTGATTGAAAGTTTGGTTAATATAATTTTATTAGAAAATTCATGCTTTTAATGCTTTTACTTGGACTCTAGACAGAAATTTTGCAGGGGACACAGACATTCTTAATTTAAAAATTTTTCAAGTTACTTCAACATACTAGATTTATTAACTCATATCCCCTGTCCTCTCCTTTAAAACAATAAATGACAAAATAGTCTGGAGAATTTGTATTAATACTAGCCTGCAGTAGCCTCTAGTGGCCTGAGGCAACTGGTTGTGTGCAAAACACAAATGCTGCTGGCACCCATTACTCTTTTTTTAGCTATGTGTGAGTTAAATACCTATCTATATCTGCTGTATTTGAGATAATACTTGGTCTTGGGCCAGTGTAATGCAAGACCAAAAAAAAAAAAAAAGTGTATGTTCTCAGCAGAGCAGGAAAACAAGTCTGAATTTGAATTTTTGTTTATTATGCTATCCTTGAACATTAGCTAAGAGGCCTTTTATTCAAGTTGTAGCCAGCCTAACAGAGCTGGATTCTCTGTGTGAGAATCCAGGCTCCTTTGAGGCTCTTGGATCAGCTGATATATCTAACTAGGGTCTTAAAGTCCCAAGAACCACCTCACTTGTTAACAGAAACCCAGACTCAGTTTTATGTGTTTTTGTTAAGGCATGAATACTGAGAGAACTCTATCACAAATGCTGTGCTACTAGTGATGAGCAAAACACGTGAAAGCAATACAAATTTCAGACCATGAGGAAATCAACGGGCTAGCCTTAGTATTGATTAGGTATGTATTTCAGATTAAGTATGAGATAATGTTACAAATAAGTCCTAAACCTTAAGGAGCAGTATAAGAACAAGGCTATTAATGGAGTTAGAAATCTGAGCAAAATAGTTTTAACTGAATCAAGTGAATACCAGCTGAGAATGATGGAATATTTTGCCTCTGAAATGAAACTGCTGCTTTATTTTTCAAACCACCAAATCAGAGCCAAATAGGAAGTTTCTAGTCCTGATTTGACACTGTCATGGCTAGCATTGCCTTCATTTCCCCCACCAGTAATGATATTACATTACGAGTCTTGAAAGAACACTCTGATTAGTGGGAGTATAATAGATGACATCTTTATATATTTTAAAAAAAATCATAAACCCAGAAGATAAAGCCTAAGTATCTAAATATCTTTGAGATGGTCTTAAGAATACTTAAAACTGTCTGGCTTTTTTCTTCTGTAGATGCTGTAAGCCCACCAGACATGCATGTGTACAATAAACTTTCACAATATATAATCAAGTAAGGGCTTTCCCCTCTCCAAGCTAATAAAACACAAAAATATTTTAAAAAAATGAAAGAAAAAAGTATACCAAGTTTAGTCAGGTGTTTCAAGATCCTAATTTCTGGTTTCATCTTGAGGTAGAACAACAGTCAAGAAACCAGATGGTGTTGGTACAATGCTCTTAGTGAGTAGCGGCCTTTCCATACCGGGAGAAGCTGGTTGAGGGCTAAGGAAGTATCTTCCTGTATAGAATAACTATTTTGTTTCAAGGTGGATTAGTCCTGCTCTCTGGAAATTCCGTTTTCCTTCAGCTAGCTTGTTGCACTGAAAAGCAAAGCTTCCCTACCCTTATCCTTAATTTCAGTGACTTGACTCGCAGAATTTCTGTCCAATCTTTGTGTGTGGATCCTGAGACATTCCACTAAGATTCGAGATAGATCAGGGTTGTTTTTATCTATGTGATGAAGTCCTACTTGCACTTTTGTGGGGACCTTTAAATGAAGGCTTTTTCTGTAGAGTCAGAGGAGACAGGCAGAGACTGCCCCATGCAGTTGTGCACCAAGCCCCCATTAGGCCCCTTCTTTGAAGTGACCCCTGGAAAGCTTCTCTTTCCACAGATTTGAGGGATCTATAGGGTCATTTCTTACTTTATCATCTAAATTAGGAGCTTATAGTTAGTGGTGTGAGCATTCCTAGTATGTCATTATTTTGTAGAAATGCAACCTCAGATTGTATGAAAATAATTGACTGAAAAGACTAACAACAGCCAGTCACTCAGCAGGTTTCCGTTGGTAAATTAAAACAAAATATGAGCATTATGTAACCCAGCTGTCATCATTTGTCTTGAAAAGAAGAACATTTAATAATCTGTATTTAGGAAGCAGTGCACAAATCAAAGTTTTTACATTTTTTAAGATTTTATCTTTTTAGAGAAAAGTTACCACCCACTGGAGAAGGGAGGGGAAAAAGTCACAGTAAGTCTGCGTTACTATGTGAGACAGTTGTTTTATAATTGCAGATTCCAGGTTTGATTTTGCTTTTGAAATAAAAGCAGCTCTAAAGGGAAGAAAGAAAGATACATTTTGCCAGATGTACGTGACCAGTTAGAACCAATATAAATTCACACAGCTGCCAAAAATGCTGTCCCTGTTCTCACTGCACATGCACTTTGGTTCTTTCTCTCGTGCTTGTCTTGTTCAGCCATGGGGACAGCCTTTTCAATTCTTGTGCTAATTTTCCTTCAGTTGGATCTCTGAGCGATCACAGCCATGCTCCTGCTTACAAAAGAAAAGTAACAGCTACAGCTGAAATGCTGAAAAGCAGAGAACTGTCCCTGTTTGCAGAAGCAGTCAGATTCACTTAAACTGGTAATGAAAACATCCCCTTTGTTATGAGAAGTGTAAATAGGATTTAGTCTTATGTAAAAAAAACCCCACATATCTATAGCCATGTTTACATGAGAAAACATGCTGGTATATTTACTGCAGAATAAACTATTCTGAAAGAGTTAATTACACGGGCTTTTCCTTCTAGGATGAAAATCACTGTGACCCTAGAATAGTTAGTCCAGAATAATATCAGTTTTTAAGTACAGTCTCTCCATTGAAGCTTTCTCAGGGTAGTTGTGTTAGCCACTTTCCTCAGCAGACAAGACACAGAAAGGATTGTTTGGTTTGTAAGAATGTACTTAGCATTGACATTATTCTTGGAAACTTTGGGAAAATCACTGTTTACATAGTGTAGATAGCAGAGTATGCTGACATTTTATTGCATAACACCTGAAAACACCTTGTCTTTGCCCTTTTTGTGTTCTGCTGAATTGTAGCTGCTCAGTCTAATTGCTTGAGAGGGGAATCAATCGGAGTCTGATACTTAAGAATCACAGGGACAGGTCTAGAGATTTAGTATTATATATAAAACCATTAATGCAGCTCCACACCTCAGCAGAGCTGTAGTTCCCTGTTCCTAATCCCTCTTAAGACTTAACTAGACTAACCCAAACAGGCGTACACCATAGAGCTCAGCTGTTGGAGCCGCTCTGTTACTCATTAGCATTGCATGGAGGAAAGGGCAGTGCAATCTGTCGAGAATAAAACACACACTTCACCCCTGGAACGCAGCCCGGCGCCTGAGTCAAACACAGCTCCATCCTTTTTGATGTTCAAAGTATTGCAGCTTGTTTGCTCTACTTTTTCTTTTGTCTTCTTAGGTCTTCTTAGAACCAAAAACTACAAGTGGTAAAAATGCTAGGACAGATTTTTGTCTGACTCTAGACAGGAATTAGTAGAAATTAGCATTAAGTTTCTTCAACTCAGATGTGTGGTTCTTGGCATTTCTTGGAGTCAGTTGTAACTCAGACTTATCTTTACAAGATAGTGTGACTCATAACTAGGAGAAAGAAATGGGGGGAAATGCCATGCTTCATCTCCTGAAGCATGGTATTCCATGCTCCTCCTCATGATTTTTGTCTGCTATTTTTCTTTCCCCCCCCTCCCCCCGCCCAGGAATAACTGAACTTTCATTTGAATGCTTAAGAAGTAAGATTCTGTCTCATACATCAAAGCTTGGAAAATGTGATTCTTCATAGCTTAAAAAAAACTAGTAGATTTTAAAAAGAATTCTAAAAGAGTAACTAAAAAAAACAAGAAAACAAAAGAAAAAAAAGCCCACCATTTTGGGGCCTGGCCAAGGGATCTAGTGATAGCATATGAAGAGTTAATCAATGATTAGTGGATGTTTTAATAAGTAATTATAGGTTGATTGTGGAAGGGTCAAAGGGGACTTACAATTTTCTTTATTGCATACTACTGATGTGTCTAGAGCCATCTGCAACCACCTTTAAAAATAGTGAAGGCTACCAGGGCTTGCAATATACTTTAAAGAGTCTGCTGGCCACAAGGTAACCATCTATAAACCATTTAAATTAGAATGATATCAGGAAGTGTGACCAAACTGAGCTCCAGGTCTTGACCAGCTAAACCATGGGCAGGATGGGATTTCTTTTTCTTACCTGGACTGTCGAATATGGTCTGAGTGTCTTTCAGACCAAAATGTCATCCTAGATACACAGCTGTAATTCTTTTTTTGCGAGTCTGTGCCTGAACATCATTACTTGTGTATTCTCTGTCTTCCCCTTTTCCAGCTATATGGGAAGTGATGCTTCAACAAGTAACAGACACCATTCACAGCAGATGGCTTCATGGTTTTATTGCAAGCCCTGGGTTACTTCTATAAAATGTCAAGAGCGGTAGTTAACCACCATAATTTCTTCAAAACAACTGAAATACACTAAAATACACTGTTCAGCCCTCTCCTGCTTTTACTTTGCCCTCTCCTGCTTTTACTTTTGCTACTGAGAGCCCATTTCAATATTATACATAAATTGATTATATATTGGTCAGATATTTTGAGCTAAACAGCTTATGTCTCTGCTGCTTTTTATAATTTCTTCCTTATTGACCTGTTTGCACTCCAGCAAGTGAATGACACTTAGTGAAGTCTAGAGCTTGACACCAGGCAAATGCTTTAGAGTGAAGTGTGTGTCTGTGAGGGGAAGGAGCCCTGAGAAATCCCTGGGCCAGCAGCAGGTTGTGCGCCAAACTCATCTTGGCGTGAGGATCTTGTGAATGAATGGTGAGCTCAAAGCCGGGGCAGTTGTGCTGCAATTTCTTACCAGGGATATTTGAATGTCAAGCTGTCTGTCTCAGGTTGCAAACACACAAAAAGACACCCCAAAATATTTAAGGAATGCAAAACTCAGGACTTGTCACTCTTTCTGTTGGTGTTATATTGGTAGTTAGCAGCAATTCTGGATAATTTATGTTTCTCATCTACTGGACCTGAAAGTCTGAGAATGAGGTTGGTCCAAAGGGGCAAGTACTTGAGCAAGCAAGTCCCTGTCCCTCAGCTCACCCCATAAGGCTGAGTCATCTTAAGAATGAAAATGAAATTAAGAAAAATCGCTGCTAGTGTGGGACATATGTTATCTCCCCGATTTCCAAACTGGAAGTATCAATAATGCATAGACCTATTACTTTACCTCTGTTTTCTATGTGATATTTAAAAGCATTTAGTTAGTTATGAATGACTGTCTAGGTTCAATGATGTTCTTTAAAGCTCTGTGTCGTTAATTTAAGATATAAAATGAGATTCCTTGTAGATTGGGGATAGTATTTAAGCTGAGTTAAATTCCCTCATTTGTGAGATGTTCCAGTAGTAGCTGGAAGAGGAAAAGTGAAGTTGTTTTAAACTCTCTTGTTATGGCTATCATGACTGGAACAGCTTCTGAGTGTTTACATGTATGAACTGAGTTGATATGTGAATTGAGTTCC
>JAUBNY010000070.1:484223-495807 GCA_032275445.1 Crypturellus soui | reverse complement strand
TTGTTATGGCTATCATGACTGGAACAGCTTCTGAGTGTTTACATGTATGAACTGAGTTGATATGTGAATTGAGTTCCTAAGGTTCAGATATCAACATTATAAAAATTCTGATGATGAGTGGCAGCAGCTAATGTGCTTTTGATTGCCAGCTGTCGTAAGAAAGTGGCTGGTAGTTAAGTGGGTGGGAAACTTTAACACTTCGCTCTTTGCATTTTCTTCTTAGTTTGGATTTGCAGTACACAAGGTTAGAAAATTTTACAAGACTTCGTCCTGTGCACAGAACTCTTTCATAGAAAGACTGGGACCAAGCGTAGACGTGTGAGTCACTTGAGTGACTCCATGAGCCTTCTTTTAACAGGGAGAAAATTAATTCCTATATATTAATGTACTTGGCTTTTCCCTCTTGCCTATAAAACCAGTGCAGAATGCTGAGATCTACCAGCTCTATTGCCATCACTGTTGTTTTTTCCAGTCATGTGTCTGTAGGTAACTGTAAATGAGTTACTTTTATGTTCTACTAGTACTACAGAAATGTCACTCAGTGTTGACTGACTGTTGTACGTTAATATTAGCAGCTTGCAGTTTCACTGTTATTACCGTATTGCTTTAATACCATCATTCAAACCACTTAAGTTTAAAATTACTAATTATATCAGTAAAACATACCTCTCCTGATACTAATGCCTTGGTGCGAATCTGAAACGATCCTTTAACTTCAGAGCTGCTTGCTTCCAGGCAGAATTACACCTAACTAGACTTGTGTCTCAGTAGCTTTAAACCTTTTTTCTAAATTTGGAGCTTTTGATTTTTAAACCTGAGGATTTTTTTATCACTATGCAGGAAGCTTAGGAGGGGACGTGTGTGTTTTTCCTGGACTCGCTGCTGTGGAGACGCGATCCACAGAGTGGAGCAGGGCCACAACGGCACCAGGTCTGTGCAGTCTCTCCTCACAAGTGGGAATTTTGACCAGTTCTGAGAATTTGCTGAACATCCTTTGCAATTAGGACAGCCAGTCAGCTGGAATCTGCTTCAAGAGAAGGGAAATTGTATGCGCAGCTAGTACATCGAGATAATTTTACTTTTAAAATGATAGTCACAGCTTACATATTTGAGAGAACAGACGCAGCGCTGCCCTGCAGCAAAGCCTTGCTCTGCGTGTCGTGCGATTGTGCTGTGCAGTATACCCTGCTTAAAAATAGGCGCGCCTGCTGCACCGGCCTTGCACTAGAAGAGTGCGCCGAGTTAGAGAAGTCTTTATTAATATGAATGTTTTTCATAAAATTTTCAGTCGACTAAGTTTCACTGATCAAGCCGCATCTCTCCGTGCCCTGTGAGCAGTGAGTATTAGGACACGTGAAGAACCAAGCGCAGGGCGAACTGGCGCTGAAACGAGTCGCAGCGCAGCACGGGAGGCGTGCGAGGCGCCTTGATGGTCTCGCAGCCGCATCCGTGCGCCGTTGTGCTGCCGGCTGTACCCACAGCCAGGGCACTGCGGTGCCTGCCCTGGCAGCGCTGGCAACGCGGCTGTGCCCGGCTCCTGCAGGGATTGGTGCCCTGGAAAACGTGCCATGAACGTGCGCTGCCGGCGCTACGTGGCTATGGCCCACGCGTGATGCGGTCGTGCCGTCACTGCAGGGCCTCCTACCAAAAGTGCTGAACGGCATCTCTGCTAGGTGTCGTGGAGGCTAACGCTTCATCTGGTCCTTCTCGACTCTTAAAGCCAAAAAAAAGTTCCCATCAGTAGAGGCCATTTCATTCTCCCACTCATCCCATATCATCTAGTTGCTAGCGACTTCTCCACTGCTAGTGCGGTGGAAAGCCCTTAAGGAAATTACCAAGAGCGCTCTGCTGTGCTGAATATGAAGGAGACTTAAGAACCGCTGTGATAGATCCCGAACAGCCGAATATAGAATTATTTCTGAATCAGAAAAACAAATTGCTTCCTAAAGAGATAAGAAACAAAATCGTATTTTCCTGGGAAATGGGAAAATTGATTTTTAAGGTGAAAACCAGAAAAAGATTATATTTGTTGTCCCAATCTGTTGCATTTTTAAAACTTATTGCTGATAATCCGCAAATATTTCAGTGCTAAATTGGCTGCCAAGGATTTTAGAAGGTAAGAGAGAATGAAGATAGAGTGAAAGACCACGGTAAAAGACTTGTAGGTGGAGCGACCATAATTCACGTGGAGTCTGAACAACTTTGGCTTTCTCCTTATAACACAGCAGGAAAGAACGCTCCAAGGGAGAGTGTCTGAGCTTCCTTAGCAGCACTCTGGCTCCCAAAGGGCTCACTAAAAACTAAGCAAAGAAAGGTCAATTAACTCATAATTGTGGGCAATGCTTCCTTTTCTTCCCATGTCCGTTGCTGACATAAATACAATTTCTGTGACCAGAAGATACTGTAACCCACTATCAAAAGCTATGCTGAATGACAGGTTCTGGAAGTTACCAGTCATCTGATATAAAATAAGTTGGGAGGACTTCAATAATCTTGAGAAAAATACAGTTTCTTTCAGCATGAGATGATTGCTTTCTTCCTTTTACTGTCTTCCTTCGTGATCGGCTGTCTCCCTTGTCCTAGTGCTGCTGCAACTGAGAACACGTTAGGTATTTGCAAAGTTGCAGTGTGGGATATTTTTCCAGCTTCTGCCGGAGCACCTCGTTACTCCTGGAAGGGGCAGACTCCGGGCAGGAGAATTGCTCTCAGTGCAAGTCTGTCGCAGGTAGGCAGCAGGCTGCAGAAATGGTAGGGCAAAAACCTAACCAAGAACTCTGTTCAGCACCAAGGTCTCTTTCTGTATAACATCTGATCCAAAGTCTACCTGCATCACTGAAGTCTTTTGGGTAAAAATGGAATTTGGATTGGATCAAGATTGACAAGTACTACAGAGGCCCAGCAGTTTTGGGGAAAAGGTGCAGGCAAGTGCCCTGGCAGCACTGTGATATGCGGTCTGTCCAGCAGCCCAGCCTTAGCTGCGAAGGAAGGTCATAATTTCCAGATAAGGCCTCTTTTGGGGACAAACTGCACTCAGTCCCAGCTCGAGGGGGAGGCTCACAGAGGAACCGGGATCATTTGGGTGATGGAAATGTAAAACGAATCTTAAGAAAGAGGGGGAATTGGAGAGGAATCTTTCCAAAGAAGACATTATCACTTCTGAAATGTTTCATTGCTGGAGAATAGTATGTTTTCAAGCAGCTGCTCCGTATACCTCTTTACCCTTTGAAACTAAAACTTTGTAAGTTATATTACCAGTGGGTGAGATAAAGAATAATAATTGTTAAAACTTCATTATTTCCAGATGGTTCACTGATATAATGTTAATTAAAATGAGGTAAACTCACATTGTTGGTATTCCAGGTGGGGTGAAGTCTATGCTATATAAATTAGAAGTGGATAAGTGGACATCACATTAGTGATCTGAACTTTAAGCCTAGACTGAAGTTTTTAAGGCTTGAACCATTTTGTCTCTTCCTGAGGTTTGTGTACCCCTGTGCTTTTGCTTTAGACCAGAGTAGAAATGAGAGAAATAATAATTAAAAAAAAAAAACACTAGGGAGCCATATTTGAAAATGGTCAAAAATGCAGAAAATGCCCCAAAGACTTTGCTTGTGATCTTGCCTCTGAGGTGTCTAGGTTGAATTGCCGTCTCTCGCTGCCCAGCTCCTGTAGTTAAGTAGCAGAAAGTGGAAGTTGCTGATCTGGACTGGACATGCCCTTTAACAATTCCCCGCTTGCCTTGTGACAGTCGAGCACCAGTCTTCTGGAGGAAGAAAGCAAATAGGGTTGTTTGTTTACAGCTTCCCTTCTCCAGCAAACAGTAGCTACAACAAATTGTTCAGTTAATGTAATGAAATCCAGTTATTTTTTAAGCAAAAAATCTTCTTTCCAGCAGCCGAAGTCCTGGCACACAGCGGTCTTTGTTTAACAAAGGAAAATATCCAGCTCTTTTTTTTCCTGTTTCTGTGTGGTCTGTCAGATACTTATCAGAAGAAACGTGAATTGCAACTTTCTGCTCGGCCACAACACGGACATACTGTTCCCCTTGGGAGGGATTATATATATTCAAGCCAGAGAGAATCTCCTGCACTGCTGCTTCCCCTCCCATGTGACAGCTCTACTTTCTAAATACAAGAAGCTGTTCGAAGCAGGCGAACTGTGGAGGCTGCTTTGATGTCCTGCCATCACACTGAGCTGTGGAAAGCCTCCTTGTTGTCTTATGTAGGGAGCAGTTGAGGATATCAAAGGGAAGATGGGATGTTAAATTTTTATTGATGAATGTTTAATAGTCTGGGTTGTAAGCTGTCATGGGTAATGCAGTAAAAGGATTCATTCTGAATCTTGCTGTTTGCCATACAGTGCCTGAAAGTGATTAGTCTTTAAAGAGTACAAATCTTTATTTTTTTCTCCAGCAATTTATTTTCTGCAGCAGATTAAAAGGAATCTATCATGATACTTAGGAGAGAGTCAAGTGGGCACGTTAGGTTAATGCATCAGCCCCTCTAAGCTTGAGACCTGAGTCAAGTTCAGAGTTACAACAAAAAAAGCAATGAATTTAGCACTCTTTTCTGAAAGCCAATGTGAGCAGCTCAGCCAGATCCCACTGGGGCCGAGAGCCAGGCATAGGGCATGAAGTGGGTCCATCTAGCCATGGGCAGAAGCACTGAGCCCGGTCTCAAGGGTACAGCCAGAAGATAGCGAAGGAGTTGTTCCCCTCCCACTCACCTATAAAATGGGGAAAAAAATAGTAACCGTATTCTCCCACCTCCTTAGGAACACCAAAGTTTTAAAATAAACTTAAGCAGAAGACTACTTCGCTCATCTCTCTTGCTCCCCCACTTCTCAGTCTTTATCCTCTGATAATCATCAATGAAAAACTACCTTAACTTGCAGAACATAACACCCATCAGAAGTGAGCCTGTACCATACAGCGGAAATTCTGGGGAGCAAGCTTAGGTTAATACTTTTGTAGATAAGTCATGTAATCCAATGCTTCTGGAGAGACTGAGCAAGGCCGGCACGTTGCTGAAGGCCAAGGGAGTGCGTGAGGCCAAGGGAAATAAGGTAGAGGAAGGAGGAGAGGCCAAATTGTCCCAGGAGGTTGCATGCCTGCTACGTGCTTCATAACCCTCTATGTAACTGTGCATAGGTAGTATGTGCACGGCGGGTCTAGTGGTTCTTGATAAAACGTCAGGAAAAAAATTTCTTTTCCGATACTCAATGTGAGTCGGGAACAAGGCAATTTGGTTAAATGAGAGCTTTCTGCGCCTTCTGTTTACAATTGCGCCTTCTGTTTACAAACTGTTAGTGAATTACCAATGCAGTTGTGAGAAAGGGGGCAGATAGGACAGCCTTAGGTTCAAACCCTTAGTTTGTCCTATTGAACAAGGCTGAACATATAAAATAGCAGCCATCATCCTGCAGCCTCTGCCCTCTTCTGAAGAGAAAAACTTTTGGAATGAGGAAAGATTGTCCATTATGTTTCCTAATCAATGTTTGATCACAGCTAGTTTAATGTCTTTTGGACAGTGTGTGTGCTGTGAACCCATTCTATCCATGAAAAAATGGAATGAGATACTTCACTCATTCCTTCCTGGATTTCTGTACAGCTGTCACCTCACTAGGGACTCTTGTTCACTGCCATCCACACTGGTGGTGAAAGACTTTCTCTGCATGAGGTCGTATGTTTAATAATAGACTAATCTAACTACCATGATGTAATAATTGCTTGAAAGATCATTTGTTCTATTAGTAACCCTCTTAAAGGACAGAAAACTGATTTTTGATAAGTTATCTCAGAAAAAAACTCTGGTGTAAACAAAAAAACTAAAGGTCATTACAGATCTTTGGATGCAAGCTGGTAAGGATGGAGAATCCTGTGTGCGTGTCATCAGTGAGGTGTGCAGGGGTACCCTTAGGCAGGGGGATAGGGATGTGCCTGTCTGCTGCACACCCCCAATCTCTGGTTGCACTTCTGAGAAAAGCATTTAGGGCAGGAGGAATTTCCCTTATGTGGACTAAATGGTTCTGGTGTCTGTTTTATTTTTACTTTTAAGAGAGACTTTGTTTACATACAGAAATCTCCAGGAGAGCATGAGCTTAACAGTCTATAAATAGCTGGCACCTTGAAAAGCAGATATAGAAGTGCGATAAAGATTTAGTTGGACCCCAAGATTAACTGAATATTGTTCTCAGACGCAATTACTGAAGGCAGTAGTGGTCTAGAGATGAAGGGATTTTCCCAGGACACTGTTTAGGATTAGAAGACCCAGGGGGATTTCCTGTTGGACAACAGTCTCTTTCAGTCTTCTCCTTCAGAAGTGCAAGATTTCTGTTACTTTCCAAAATACATGTTTTGCTACATGTGTCTCAGTCTTTTTTTCCAGTTCTCTGAAGATGTGTGACAGTGTCTCTCAGTTCAGTGGTGAACCAAGAGTGAGAAAAGAGATAATTAAGCTATCATGAGTTATTTTATGTAAATTAAATATATATATGTTATAACAGTTCCTCAGTGCAAGTAGCAATCGTATTTTAAGATACATTTATTTAAATTTAATATGCATAAACATTGAGAATATTATTATTTCTCATAACAAAAATGTATTTTTGTAACAGTGCTTTCCAATGCCCTTATCTCATTAACAAGGGAGGGTGCTGCCAAATGGCTCCCTGATCTTTGAGAAGACAAACAGAAATTAGAAAAAGACATAAAGAATATCTTAGCTCAACATTATCTCATTGGGATCTTTCCCAAGCAGAACAAGTGACTGGAGGCTATTGTACAGCAGAATATTTCTCAACGAAGTAACCGAGCTTTTCCAATGCAAGTCAGATACAAACTTTTTGTTTCAGAAAATATTTTGGATTAAAAAATATTTAAGCAAACATTCCGGAAAAAGGTGCTATCAATCCTTCTAAAAAATTGTATTTTGGCATTTCCAGCTTGCTTACGCAGTTGTGCCGTTGCCTTCCCTGGCCTGGATTCTCCCTCTGGATGGTGTCTCCCAGGCACGCACGCCCGCTCTCTGGTCTCTGGTGGTGTGCTCTGTGCGAGCTCGCGGCAAGAGCGGCAGCCGGAGGCAGCGGGGCAGAGTCTGTCGGGAGAGTAAGACGTTTCATTTGCAGTGCCTTATTTCTGTGATTCTTGTATCTGCCCTGATTTAGTGCTTGTCTTTTAATTTTCTCGTGATCAGACCTTGCAGAAATTCTCAGGGCTTTCTAGAAACCTTCGGAATTATTGGGAAAAATGTTCTCCTTATTTTCTCGGAAGCTTCAATTTTTTGAGCCTGTAGTGTTACCTTTACCATCTGGGCTTTGTCTAAAGCTTTGGTGTTATCACATGCTAAGCAGTGTATTCCAGTAAGTTCGTACCATTCAGCACGGAGAAGTCAGTGAATATTTTATCGTACACTCAGTTGCCTTAGGCCTTTAAAGCATTTTTAGAACATATTTGCTAATACATGTCAACCACATTCCTTTTCTTGGCTTTTAAGCAATACCATATATGGCCATGAAGCCGAAGGTGGTAGCTGCTGAACTCGTCCCAGACTCTGATCTTATGTGTTTTTTTATGTTGCAGATTTGATAAAACTTTCTTCACAGTTTGTGTTGATACTATTAGATATCACTGCAATCTATGTTAAAAATACAAACGTTATTTATTTGTCAGGAACTTTAAGTAGCACACTGAGAAGTAAATCTCATAGCTGTCATAGCTTCGATCTGGCTATGTTAATTACTATATGCTTCTTAACCAATTCCTTGTAATAACTGTATGTTAAACATCATGCAGGGTCAGGTTAAGTAATATCCTATAGCTATCCTTGATGCCCAGATATGGTATCCGTGGAAGCACATCCCAGAATGATCATTTGTCTCCTTCCCTGCTTTTGTTTTTTATGATATTAATTCTGTCACACCAGAAAATTTGGTAAGTTGATGGTGTCAACCACAAAGACCACATGAAAGAACTGCTGCAACTCCAAAGTGCAAGTGCTTGGCCCCTGCCTTGATGGAACGTTGTTCCCCTCCTTTCTTCATTTTAACTTGGACATTGAGTTTAAATTCTTGGTTAAAATATTGCCCTGGACAGGCCTGTCCTTTAATAGTTGATTCTCTCAATAGTTGATAGTTGCCTTGAGTAATGTGTGAGCATTCCTGAATAGACCTCTAATTTCAGGCACTGCTGCCACAAGGTAACACGTTTCTCTCTGTCTACAGAGCACTTTGGTTCCCACAGTGTCTACTGTGGCATAACAAAAGAGAGAGAGTTTTCTAGGCACAAGTGGAGGAATAATAATTCTGCATTTTCTGCTTTGTGTTTACTCATTTGCAGACACCAAGGCTCCTGCTGTGGGTGGCATTTAAATCTGTGCTTGGCTGTAAGAAAATATGTAAACTTAGCAAAACTCTTAAGAGTTCTGCTTTACAACACTAAATGGATTATATTAAAACCCTTGTGGTTCAATCACACTAATGCTTGCACCGAGTGGTACTACTCCTGTGCAGCAGTTAGGCACAAAAATAAATATTTTTAGGTTAAGGACCTACAAACACAATCCTTTTAATGTCTCTGTTCAATCTGTAGAAGAGTAGAAAGAGATGTAATGGTAGGTAACAGTTAGAGGTGTTTTTCTATTCATTTGTCTGGTTTGCTAATGAAATGCTGTATTTAAAACTGTAATATGCTTCAGTTAGGTATGATCATTGTTTAAAGCTTTTTGTTACTATGTGTATTCCAAGCAAGTTTTAACTATGCTTATAAGCAGTTTCTAAAGCTAATGAAATAATTGATTTGAATCACTAGAGCAAAAATCTGATAACATCGTAGATGTGTGGGTGTATCTAGATGTTGACTAAAAATATTTTAAGTATTTGCAGAGGAAAACAAAAGCTGTTAGGCTTTTAGGTTCCTACAAGAAGTTTTATCGCGTGGTCCCTGTCTATGTCTATAAGACACAGTGAAGAGTAGCCTCGAACTGAGAGCTGCGGAGGAAGCCCTGTCTGCTGCAGCACGTATCTAAGTGCCTGGAGTCTCTGCTGCCTGTGGGACAGGAGCTCGAGCAGGTGGGGGAATGTTTCACAAGTTTCAGTGAAGATATAGCTGGTTTTAAAAAGCTCAGATTTTCCAGAACAGCTAAGGGGGTGAAGGCTGAGATCTAAGGGACTCTTTAGTCAGCACCACCTGGTCTTATAATATGTTTATGCAGCCTCCTTTACAGACATCCACAGCACAGCTGGCTCTGACCTTAGATTTATAACAGGTGAGAATGTGGTCTGGGCCTCCTAACAACTCACATTCATTTAGTAATTGCATATAAAAAAAAAGGGAAGTTTAGGGAATAGAAATGTCTGTTTTTTCAAGTAAGGAATTCTGCTGACACTACGGATTCCAAGAGCACAACATGCTCAGCGAAAGTATTTGAACCTTGAAATAGAAATATAGACCTCTTAATTAATCTCTGTGTTATTTTATAAAATGCAAAGAAAACTAGTACAGAGAATTTTCCAATTAATTACAAACAGAAAATGTGTGTGTTTGAGTGTGCAATGGGGAGGAGAATAGGGGCCAGGGCAACACAACATTACACTTCCTACATAATTATGTAGGAGGGGAAGGTTTATTAGGCTGCAATAAGCCATTATTTATGCGGATGGAATTGTTATTAGAGAAGTGCCTTTTGACATTGCTCTTGCTCAAACTGGCAAAATATCTGTTCCAAATCTGTTTTTTCATTAGTGTGTGTGTATATATACACACACACACACACACACATATATATATACATATATATATATATATATGTAGGCATGAATTATATTCCTTAAGGAGAATTTAGCCACACAAGGAAAGTGGCTTATAGTTTCTTTAATCTTAGGTCTTATGGTTTTAGTCTTGCTGGATTATTTTCCAATTGCTCAAAACTTTAAAGTTGCTTCCTTTTAAGGTGGTACGGCTGGGGAAGCCCAGAATTAAGTGAATCTCTCTTTGTTTTGCTGATCAGTCATATGTAGGCATTGATCACTTCTTTTTTCATGCCTTTTTGCCTCACTGAATCTTGCCGCACAAAAAGAGGATTTCATTTTCCTTGTCTTCAAGCCAGTCCTCATCTTGTCCAAGACGGAAATGGCAGCTCAGGGAAAGAGGTCCGTTGGCTTCCTCCAGCTTGTGGTTCATCACTTGATCCTGATGGTCACACTGACACTTACCTGGGGTCTTTACCAGGAGCGGCTCTCTGAGCTGCGGTACCCTTGCAAAGTCACGCTTCAAGCTCTCAGGACGTCTGGACGTGCAGAGCAAATCCTGTCTGCCTGCCACCGTATCAGAAAACTCTCCCTGAGGTCGCTAGAGATCCCTATCAAGGCCCTTCAGGCGTTCACCTCTACCTCACTTTTCTGTCCGAGACGGTCTTCATGACTCATCCCATATAGAAGTCCCTGTCCACTTCCATGCTTTATTTTCCCCACTGGTGTCCTGTCCCAGAAGGGGCGCTCGGACAGATGTTTTACAGGAGCATGTGCGTGCCCTGTGCCGCTGTCACAATCCATTCTCTCCCTGCGTGATGGCTTCCATGACCCTGCTGCCATCAACCCAGACCATCTTGGCAGTTTCTGAAAAGATGTGATTTACTGAAAGGATGTGACAGTGTGGGCATCAATTACCATAACAAAGGCTGCATCCAGTAAAAAAGCTTTGGCCTGTGCCAGGAGTCTGAATGATGGATGATGCTTCACTTTGGACCCAAACGCAGTATTGCTTGTCTCTGAACCTACCTGCTTATGTGTAACTCTTGTTTCAGAACCAAATCCCATCTCTCATCTTCCCCTTTTGAGAAGGGAATGATTCAGAAAATTCACTGATATTTTGCACTCACCATTTGTTATTGAGGCTGTTTCAAGAATGTGGAAAGGGTTTTCTCCCAGCAGAAAAAATGACTAAGAGAAAATATGGCAAAGGTGGTAGAGCCTTAGTCAGGACTTACAGCTAACGGCAGCCAGCTGTCACACAGACACAGCAGTCGCTGGAAGCCGCTCTACAGGCGATGATCTGCTTCCACCTGAAGGAGCCCTGGCCCTTCAATAGGCCGGGGGCGGCTGATTGGCACTACTAGCCAAATACATGGTGCTAAATTGTGGCTTTTGCTTGAATGACGCCAATAGTCTTTCTCTGAGGAGAGGTGACAGACGTAGGAAAGAGGCTGTGTGGGCTGGGAGTGGCCTTGGCTGTCCTTTTTTTTTATTTCTTTCTTTTTCTTTTCTTTTTTTTTGAGCTTGCAGTTGTTTTCTGGTTAGGTTAGGCCCAAAGCCACAGCAGGATAAAAGGTGTTTTGATATTCCCTTCCCTGGAAATCTCAGCAGTGTCTAAAGGCAAGATACCTCCTCTTTTAGGATCATGTACCATCATGAGCTACACAGCAACCTCCCTGCAAAGGATCCAGAGGGATTGCTTGTTCCTGAGTCGGGAATCCTGGAGCTTCCATATCCAGGTAGGAGTGACTGTCCTTATTGTCAATTTTACTTAATTTAGGACTCAGATGCAAAACTGATCTCCATCAGACTCTGAACCAAGGTAGTCTGTGATTTT
>JAUBNY010000070.1:451563-471461 GCA_032275445.1 Crypturellus soui | reverse complement strand
AAAAAAAATAAAAAAGGAAAAAGAGTTTTGATTTTTTGATAATCATGAACACAGTCAATCTCTTATCTCACTTTTATGTTGCAAATTGCTTCACCATCACAAATATGTGATGCTGCAAAAAATAAAATAAAATAAAATAAAATAAAATAAAATAAAATAAAATCTACTTAGCTTTAGAGATGCAGAGGTTTATTGCTGATAGTGGTAGTCATTTGTATGCAATGAACACAATATTATTGCCATATTACAATATTGTGTATAATTTCTAACCTGCCTGTACTAACTGTTGGTTTGGATGATAAATTAATGTAGATTTTGAAAAGCATTGAGTAATTCTGGGGGTGTCCATATTGTGGTGCCCACAACCCACTAGACTTGATATTTTTATGCACCATATCTCCCATTTTACAAGGGTCAAAATCTTAATTCTACTGTAATAGGAAGTGGCTTCACACAGTCAGGCTCAGTTTGGACTCCCAAAAACTGAGGCATGCAAACTTGGTGGCCACTTTTCAAAACATCCCTAAGATTTTACCGAAAGCAGCATACGAGCTGTGCCCCTGTTCTGCAAGAGCATAACCCCTCTGGGCATGGCATTCTTAGACATTTAATTCAAGGAATTTTCTGTTTGGTAACATAGTACTGGAGTCCTTACACTTGCAAAAACTTATCATCTTGGTCTTTGACCATTTTTTAAAAGTCCTCACAATGAAAAAGCCTTTTTTTTTTTCTTGGTATATGATGTCATAATTCCTTTGTTTGTCATCAAGGAAAAACGTTAAAACTATTTTATTGTTACTAAAAGCCCCACCAATTATTTCAGTCAAAAGCAAATTATCAATGATTTGCTTGTGAATGATGCATCCCATTTCAGAGTAACTTTTAAAAGTGAATTACTCTTGGTGCCACTCTTTCTAAGTGTTCACTTCATGCACGTTATATTTTCTCTGAAAATTCTTTTTCTTTTCCCTAAGTATAACTTAACTGGCATGGAAAAGAAAAAACTATGTAAAACTAAGAGTCCATTTCTGAGTGACATGGGCTTTCCTGAAAAGGTTGCCAGGCACAGAAGGAAGGATTACTTATAGTCGTTTTCCTATTCAATTTTTAATCACACTGTCCTTCTTAATTTTTCGAACCTTCACTGGATTAGCAGTACTTTCTGTGATATTTCCTTTTTTTTTTTTTTTTTTACTGCTACCTTTTATTTTCTTTCATTTCTTTTTTCCTTTTTTTTCCCTATTTGTTTATGGACTGCATAAAAATTGATGCCTGTGTTTTAGGTGAGCTCCTGAACTTAGAAGCCCAATGAGTTCAGAATGCCACAAAAAAGGTTAAGAAATTTCTAATCAAGAGGGGGGACTAAATGATCAGTGCATTTAAATCTGCGTAGCTTGATGAAATGAAATGAGGTTGTAGTGCTTCCTTTTTTTAAAGAACCTTTGTTCTAATTTGAGGCTAGGTAGCAATTTCACCCTGAATTAATCCTTGAATTAAATCCCATGGGTTTATACTAAGGGCAGATTTCAGTTTGAATTTTTTTAGCATAAATTGGCTTACCCGCTTACTTGTGAGGACTGACATGTATTTCTTCCTCTTCCCCTCTATTTTACCTGCTTTAAATTCTAAGGGGAGATTTCACTTGCCATTGCAATGAGCAGGGTGTTGGACAGAGCAGTGTAAAGTTGTGCCAAATTGTCAGCTACAAAGCACAGTGCCAGCTCGTACAAAGCCTTCTACCAGCGGCCACATCTGGTGCTTTCCCTGGCTGGCTCTGCTGGTAGCCCAGACAGCTCTGATTCATCTTCTGTTATTATCTTTGGGGCAGGAATCATCCTCTCCTGCTCCCCCTCAAAAGCCTCATGCCTGAAAGGATTGCAAAGTTTTAAATTAGGGGTTCCTAAATAGGAGTTGAACAACGGAGACTGTGATTGCTTTTTTTATCTTTGAGTTCATTAGGTAGCCAGAGCAAGGCTTGTTCAGTGCTCACCATTAATGTAATACCTGTATCACAGAAAAAGAGTCATGTCCCACTTAGGGAAAGTCTGAGTAGCTCCACTGAACACTGGACAAAAGTTTGGAAACTTTCTCCTGGTATGCAGATCTATGGGTGTGAGTTTCAGTCCCTTCCAGCTGACAACTACAAATGCCTGTCGCTCTCTGACTGAGTTTCTGTGGTGCCAGTGCTCTGGCACTGAGGAGAGTACAGCTAATATGTTGAATACATTCAGAAAATAAAGTAAGGATTTTTGTTTTGTTTTTAACTGTCTTTGAAATGTGGTCAGGATGGGGTGATCAGTATGCTGATAAATGAGCATTGGACTTTTTCTTCAGTTTCCTCTTTAAGCTTTCATCAATACCTCTGTAGTTCAGTTTAAAAACATCTATGGCTCTTCAATGTGCCAATTTCCTTCAAAGATCTATGCATTAGTTTAGTACAGAGCTCAACCCTGAAATCAAAGAGTAAATGCCTCCTCACAAAATTAAGGCAGTCATTTGTCTTCACAGTATTAAGGCATCACCAAAATATAAACAGATTTGTAAAAAATGGAAAAAAAAATTTAGATGTTAATATAGGTGTGAAGCACTATTCGTAGAAATGATTAACTTTCAATGTCTGAAAAGGATCTGAATGTTGTGTTGGCTTAGAACTCACATTAGTCTGTCACACTGGGTAAGTGTTTGTAAATTGTAATCTATTTGCTTGTGCAATATCTGTAGGAATGGGTCTGGTGCCATAGCATTCTTGGGAATATGATCATCCAAGTCCATGTGTCTACCATTTGCAGACGCTGGTATAAATGCATTGATATAAACGACTGCAAAAGTTGCAGGACAATGGGGAATGACATCCTACATGTCACAAATTATTCCAGTCTTGTGTGATTAAAGTAATTTTGGTCCACTTGTGTCCCCTGTGACCTGGGGCCATATCTGCCTCCTGGATTAACTCTGCTGAGTTAAAAAAAAAAATGACCATGGTAAGTGAATGCAGAATTTGATGTATGTATTTGAAGTGTTTCAGTAAAATGTAAAATATTAATAGGTTAATAATTTGCATTGACTTATAGCCAGACTACTTTGAAGCAGGTCTTCTGAATTATATCCATCCTGGATTAATAAAATAATACACAGAAGGGTGAATACAATAAATGCCAACAATATTAAGTAACCTCGTATGTGGAAGAAGGATGAAAACAATCTTAGCCAGGTTCCTTCCGGATAAATTTCTTACAAAATATGGACCAAGACTAAGGCTAAGTACTGCAAAAGTTTATTTAGATTCTGTGACAGCTCTGGAAAGCCTTGCTTTAGAAACCATGAGAAAGTGTTAATTTAACATAAATCTATCTAAGCTTTCAAAATAATTTAGGTATAATCAGGAGTCTGTAATATGGAATTCATTGAGGATCATCTATCATTATGTTCAAGGGAGACTCTGCAGGGATCAGAAGCAGTAGTTGTCCTAGTGCCCTCCCTTTCACCCCAGCATCAAGCTCTGCTGCACATTAAGCTTCTTACGGGGCTTCTGTATTTTTCAGCTGCTGGTCCTGTTACAAATACATCTCTGCTTGGTAACGTCACAAGCAGCTCCTCTCTGCGCAGAGAGCCTGTCAGGCCCCCTCAGCGCTCTCTGCAATAACCTTACAGGCACGGGCAGGAGAGGGGAAAAGATTTAGTAAATGACTGTCTGAAATGTCGACTGCAAGCGCATTAGTTATCACTAGCATTCTTATTGTTTTCTCTATACAGATAGATTTAGAAATTCCTATGTAAATATGAATTTTTCAGAAACCTTCTTGCCAATTAGAGAATATTTTTCCTGTATAGTTAGTGCATGAAAGGCATGCTAGCATGGAAGTTTTGTGAATAAAAAAATGAAATGCTGCATCCTGTAGGATGGGCTAATCCTTGTGAATAGCTCAGTCACTCCCACCAGCTAAAATCATCTACATCTTCCCTCAGCTAGTGCATAAGGTAACGGTGGGAGCTGGGTCAGCCATGAGTGACCCAGAGTCATGTTCCTCCATGCCCAGATAAAGAAAGTTAAACAATATGAGTCTTAAGTGACTATTTTTACAAGAATCTTAAATCTAGATTTTAATAAACAGTTAATTATAAAATGAAGTGCCAGTAGATGGCATTGAAGAATGTATGTAATCACTTGTGTTTTCTGTAAAAGTAAGAAGGTTTCTTGACACCATGTACTGAAAGTGGCTTCCTCCATGCAGCTCCTTAACAGGGATGTTGTCTACTGTTGGGTGAAACACAAACGCTTCAAGAAAATACCATTGGAGATATTTCTGATTGTTGCTGTCCTTTGGACAGCATCTTACTTATAACTTATCTCTCTCGCATTCCCTTAATGTACCTTTTCTGTTTTGATTCTTTTAGCCTGCATTTTGTCAACATGTTTTTCAGAATTTGCATGCCTCTCAGTCTTTTTCTGAAGGTGAATAGATAGGATTTCCATTTTCTGTTAAATATGTTGCTCCAGAACAAAAGGTTTGTCCAGCTCCACTTCAAATTCAAAAGTAAGAGACTTCTAATACTCATCTTTCAATAGGTGGAGAAGGTCTTAACATAACACAGCAGATAAATTAAAATGCACTAGTTGCATTTATTGGCTGTAATGAAATGTCTGATGATTGCTCTCCATGTTTAATGGTGGTGGGTGATTTCTTCCTCCTTGTCTCTGGAATCTGGATGGTTTTCAAATGCCAAATCAAACACCCATACAGTGAATATGCACAGATGTATATTTGTCACTGCTGATCTGTCAGCAGAACAAGCCTCTTACAGATTGCTTTACTTAAAGTGCTTGGAGAGGCGGGATTGCCCAGTGGGGAAACAGACTACAGCCTAATTAAAAATGGCATGTTTTTTTTCATTGGCTTGAAATCTCCATAGATTTTTTTTCTTTATTAGGCACTTTGCTAGCTCCCAAGTCTGCTGAACTTAGAAAACTTGCAGAATGATTTTTTTTCTGGACGTTTTAATTACAATATTTCCCATTCCAGCTAATGACAAAAAGAGCTAATGACTCACCAACAATCTTCATAATCATTTACCTAATTCAAAGATATAAAATCAAGGTTTTGAGGTTGTGAGTTTTATTTTAAATCTGTAGAAGTATTTTCTCTTCATTCTCTGTCTTTTAAGGTAGGCTTTTTTTAATAAGGAAGTGGAGGAAAGACCCCTAGTTCAATAGTACAGCGTCTCTCAGCAAGCCCAGGTGTGAAGCATTGGACTTTGTGCAGTTTTTCAGGCTCACAAAAGGCAAGCTGGTGTCCTCAGTGCCGCTGCAGATGTCAGACATCTTGCACAGAGCACCAGCATGCTGCAGTATGATTTACTTGGCAACACAGCACAGCAAAGAGGGGACATTGTTTGGCGCTGGAATAGACAGCTGATTTGAATGTGCCTCCTAGCCAAATAGCAGCACTGAACTGATTATATTATCGGGAGTTTGTCTTGCTCCTGAAGAGCAGGATGCCCCCATTCCCCTTCATGCCAGGGCCTTGTTGTCTAGTCATCCCTTGACCTTCCTGTCCAATCCTCTGGTGCCATCAGGATGAAATTTTAAAGCATATTTTCAGTGACAAAGTAAAAGTTTATTAGCAAAAATACAATATGCTTCTTGACCACATAAAAGCAAAGTAGAGGTTGGGGGAAGGGGAGAGAACTAGGAACAGGACCACTTGTGCCAAAATCCTCTCTCTGGTCTGCATTAACCTACCTGTCCCCGCTCTAGAGCAATAGTCCCTGTCGTGTGACCTTGAATGTGGAAACCTCAAAACCAGAGAACATGAGCAGAGCTGTGCCGAGCCGGGATGCTGGACTAAGCAGGGTTTTGGTTTATTACCAACAGTGGCCATTAGTGCCTACAGAAAATCATAAAGGCAGGGGAAGCAGATATTCTTCCATATTCTCCCAGCCTGCGGCAATTTACAGTTCAGTATTTCTGAGATGAAATGTGTTGCTTTCCTAGTCCAGAGCTCTTGATGGATTTTCTTCCATCAGTTGAACCAGTCATTTGTGTTGAACAAATATAAATTTTAGCGTGCACAGTATCCTGGTGTTAGGGCTTCCACAACTTGACCACATTGCATGACAAACTACTTCCTTTTCTTTCTTGTAAAACTTCTACCTGCTACTTTCATTTGAGGCTCTGTAGTCCTTGTATTGGAAAAAAAAAAGAATGAATATTGATTCTCTATTTACTGACTCCATTCCACTCATATTTTAAATATTTCTATCATACACCCACTCAGCAGTCTTTTTTTCCAGGCTTAAGAGTTGTAGTCATTCCTTATATGAAAACCGTTGCATGTCTTGAATCATTCTTCTCTCTTCCTTTTTCAGTTCTACTCTACTCTACAGTTCTACTGTGTCTTTTCTTGCCATGAGGACACAGAAATTTAAGGAGTTTGGAAGACTGACTTGTTTCATATCCACAGTTATGCTTAGATACAGATTGTAGTGCTGTGTAAATACCAGTGTAATAGCAATCAGGCAGGCATGAGACTTCAGTAGATCTGAGTATGCCAGTGTTATGACCTCTGGGATAAACCCATAGGCTGTTACATATTGGACTTGTTAATTAGTTCTTTTATGCTATGTTGTTATTTATGTTATTTTCTGTTATTTATGCTAAGCCTTTTTACGCCCCTCTAAGTGCTCAAATGTCATTTTAATTGCTTTGGTACCTATTTTTGGTTTTCATACATGCTTCTGTTCTCAGTTTTACCCTATAGTGCCGCCAGCATCTCAACACCGGAAGTTTTGTTTCCTTTCTTCATATTAGTAGTAGCAAAAATTCCATATGCCCATAATTGTTTTTTTTTTCAAAAGAAACAAAGAAATCTGTATAATTTAATTGTCTGAAATTAGACAGCTGCAACTGATTGATCTTCTAATAGGAAATACTGGCAGACAATTCCGAGGTTGCAAAGGATGGACTAGAAGCAGCCTTTCTTCTACAGATTCTAAAAGGAGTTAAAAATATAAAGGAAATGGTTTTCAAGGTATCGAAAGGAACTTGGAGAAGAAGAGGTATTCAGACACGGAAGGAGTTTGTCTCCCTTAGTTCTTTGGGATGCTCCTGAATCTGCCCTGCTCCGAGCTGGCTTTAGGCAGGACTGTCGGTGCCCCCTCGGCGGTGGGCTTGGGCTCTGCAGTGGTCTCGCAGGAGACAACTCTCTGTGCAGGGATGTGAGCAGATGAGGTGCCCTGCTCGCTGCAACCCCCTGCGGCCTCCTCGCGCCCGCCCCGGCACACAGAGCTGCCGGCCCTGAGGAAGGGCAGAGCTAGGGAAGACTTTCAGCAGTTGCTTTGCACGCAGAAAAGCAGCCGAGTTTCCTTTACACATGCATTTTAGCATGGCAGCTATACCTTCCCTCAAAAAGGATACAACTGGGTGAGACATGGTTACAGGCTAGGAGGCTTTTGTCCAGATGGAGCATTGAGACACGATGCGATTAGACGGCTTGCCCAAGGAAAGAAAAGAAGGAGCAATGGTTAGAGCATTAGCTTGAGATTCAAAGGTTTAACTCACTGCCTTCTCATGTGCTTCTGAAAGTCGTTGTGTGCTGTAAAAAGAATTTTTTTTTCTTTTTCACAATAGTATGAGGTAATTACATAAAGAATTGTCAAGTGCTCCAGAATGTTGTGTTGGTGTTCTGAGCTTGCAACTAAGAGAACAAGAGAAGTCAGACGGGGATGGTCCCGACTCCTGGCTAATTATCCTGGCTGCCTAGTTATCCGTCCCTCTTTCCGTAGTTCACTTTGATTGCTACTTGTGACCTATCACATATGATGTAATTACTGTTTTATTGACACAAGAGCTAAGCCTTGGCTCTTTCTGAGGGTGAACTTCAATGTTTGAAAGGGCTTTTCTGTGATCTTCCTCTTTTTGATAGGAAAACAAGAATGTCAGGATTGAAAACACTGAGAAGGCAGTGGGGCTTTGGTTGTCTCTGCAAGGCTGTCTTTATTGCTACTTCAAGAGACTTCAATAGGGAGAAACCAGGCAAAGAGTCTACTAGTTAGTACTTTGCTGTGGAGGCAGAGAAAAAGGTGGAGGCAAAGAAAAAATAATAATAATGCAACCTTCCACTTTCTAACGGGGACAGTTGGCAATACTGCGTTTTCCCAATTAAGATGATAGCATCTGGACTACTGTAATCCTTAAGGTTGAAAACTGTGTCATGTTGCCCTCTCCAGAGTGGAGTCATCAGTTAGCTGGCCATAATTTATCTGATTAAAAAGAAAGGCACTTTCTATAATTTTACTGTAGGGTGGCAATTCTCTTTTTTTTTTCCCCACATTTTTCATGCACTGTGGGAAATAACTTGTGCAAATCACTGGACTGGGAAAAAAAAAAAGGAAAAAAAACCCTGCAACAAAATTAAGAAAGCCTCTTATTTCTACCTCCCTGACCCACTCAAAACACTCTAACTTAAGAGAGTTTCGCTGAAGACTTAATGATCTCAAGCTGGATTTTGCCACCCTCTAGAACAGACTGCTGTGTGCTGGAGCACCTTCCCGGCGAGCTGCTGGGGCAGCTGCAGCGCGCAGAGAGAAGCTGCTGCTCTGGGCAGGGACGAGCCGCGTGGCAGATGGGGCTGCGCGACAGCTGTCACCGCGCCAGCCAGGGCAGGGGACGGCACAGGGGAAGAGACTTGGCAGCTCTGAGAGGCTGAGAAATCCGTAGCAGCGGCAAGATGGATTAGGAAGCAGCCACTTCAGTGAAGCTCAGAGGAACTGAAATGAATTTCAGTGACTCCCATTGCCTCAGTCCCTTCCCTGGTGCCCAGCCCAAGCTCTGGATTAGAGGTGTCCAAGCAACACTGTTATCCTGCAAAAACGTAAGAGCCACTGCGAAACAAGAGCTGTGCTTGCAGGAGAGCGAGCCTGGGGGCAGCTGCCCTTACAGACACCCTTACAGAGAAGTCTGTGCCTGAAAAATCATAGGGCATCTCCCAGTGATTTCAGCACCTATTTACTTCTTACAAGCCATTTGTGAGGAGTTCAGAGCTGGGACTCAGCTTGGATGCAGATCCTGGTTTTATCAGACGTTTCTGAACAACTCGAGTTCACAAGAAAAGACCCCATAAAAGCAAGCTCTCTTGAGGAATAAAGCCAAGGCTCTCCTGGGGAGGTGACAAGCCTTCCTTGGAGACACTGCTTGCTTGCATGTGTGTAAGTGTTCACACCTGGGCTAAAATGGTAGCGCTTGGCACCTGCTCTGGGCAGGTGCAAGAAGTAATAAGCAGAGCGAAAAGAGAAGTCAAGACCCTAGTAACTGTGCAGCTCTGATAGCGTTTGTGGTAGGTTATAAGAGTCAGCAGGGTGGCAGTCTGAGCTCCCTTCTTGATTTCTCTGTGTTCTGTTCCTGGAAATTAAAGAAAGGGTTATTTGAAGCCAGAATTTCTTACCTTCAGACTCACTATCAGTGAATAGTGGATGTTTTGTATATTACCTTTGACTACGTTTTACGAAGGAGCTTTATGCATTTGTGTAAGGCAAGAGTGATGTGAAAATGTAAATGCTTTTTTAGATTGGTAAAATCTTCTGATCTCTGGATTGACAAGTGCATCTCTTCCCTACAGCAGTGGCAAGAGGGAGAGCTGGGATTTGCAGGCAGATGAGGATCCTGGAAGGGAGGGTAAGTTTTGTTTGTTTATTTGTGAATTGCTTAGTTGTCTCTTAACTTGCTGACCTGGCTTGCAGAGCCAGGATGGGGTCTTGTAAAGACTAAAATACTCTCCTATTGGGACCATTTCCATGAGGCTTCTGAGGGAGTGGCAAAATACTTTTCATGTTATGATTTTGATAAATGTACTAAATTGCTAACTTCATCCTGAAAAAAAGCCCGTGATAGTCAGATAATACTGTGGTTTAACGTTGTTTTATGCAGTGGACAAATCCTGTGAAAGAGCACAGCCATCCAGTATGGCAATAATAGATTTGATAAATTAACCTTAGTATTTATAGCAGTGGTTTTTGGGTGGCAGAGGCTAATATTCTTTTTACTGAGGTCTACGAGCACAATAGACTCCTTGTCAACTCTGAAGATGGGGATGGTGCATAACTTTACCTCACTAGGGTGTGGGTGAAGTTTTAGTTCCTAATTCCCACTTACAAGAGTCACCACACAGAGACCAAGAAAACATCCAGAGGTTTGTGACCTGGATGAGGGAACTGCAAATGGTTCTAAACCCCTGGTTCCATCATGGCTCTCTGAAAATGTGAATTGACAGCATGAAACTGCCTTTTATTAGCCTTTGTTACAGTGATGCTCCAGCTGCATTGATAATCTGGATACATTTGCCATCTGAATCAGTTTAGTATCAGAAGATAAACCATGGTTGGATCAAACTGCTCTTAATCCTTCCTCCCCCATCTCCTTGGCACTGATGGAAACTCATTTGTCTTTCCAGCATGTTTTTTGGCTAATGTACTGCTGAGCTTTTTTTTGGTGCATCTGGATAGGTATAAATAGGTGGGGGTTGTGTATATATGCTGCTAATTTGTTGGTATGTGTAACATTCAAAGCAAGCAGACAAATGAGCATTTTTGCAAAGGAAAAGGGTAATTTTCATTGCTGACCACTGGAAAAGAGGTAAAGGTTGTAGAAAACCATTGGCTAGCCTCTGTTTCAGAAGACCTAAAAGCTGCAAGGGTGGATTGGACAGGAGAATAAGGTCTTGCATAAGATGACAAAACTTGCTTGATGCAGCAATTATATAACACTTTAACTATATATTCTAATTCCTCCTGCTTTAAGTGCACAGAATTACATCAGAGCTCATTTGTGCCAGCTGGTGTTTCTTGTTGTGATTTTGTGAAGCTTCCCATGTCTGTCAGGTGCACAACTTTCTGCACAGTACAAGGAGTTGGGGGGTAGAGGTTACCTGGCCCAGTTCCTGCATATAATTGACTTCAGCTTATTTCTTTATGTGCTGTTCCACAGAAAAGGATGCTTCAATTCACTGTCAATTGTTTGGAACTGCTTCCTGTGCTTCGTTTAAAAAAAAAAAAAAAAGTGTTTTTTATTTTTAAAAGCTTTTAAGGGATGTGGTATTTTTCAATTGAGACTTTAAAAATGTGAGCTCTGCTCTTTGTAGAAATATCAAAGGTCCTATATCACTTGTTCTATAAGAATATAATCCTATATCCTTGACTAAAACTGGGGTACTTTTGTCCAACATCTCACTGCTGCCTATACACTAAAGGTATCTACGTATGGATAGTTTGTAAAGAATGAAAGAGAGCTCGTGGATAAAGGATTTATTGAGTGCATAAAGCATTATGACTACGGCTTCAAATGCTGCTTGTCTAGGGCCTAGGGCTTTGATACAATACTTAAAAATACCATTTTTTCTGTAATGATGTTGTCATGAGGTGGTTTGGAATAGGTAACTTGTTTTGAGCAATACTTGTGATTTCTGGCTTGTGCTGGAAACTTTAGTTCAGGCTCATGTCTATTGAGAGTAACAATCACTACACTGGTAAAAATATATAAGCTCCTATTTATGACCTTGAGTTGACTGAAGATGTAGCCTCAGTGGGTAAGTATTTTGAATAGCAGTTAAAAAAAAAAAAAAAAAAAGTCTGTTTAAAGTGAGGCTGAGTTTGTACAGGGAGGGAATTTGCTGTGTGGTGGAGGGTTTTGTTTGTGTTTGTTTTTGAATGCTGATCAATAGGACAGGAAGTATCTTCAAAGAGGGAAGTTTGATGAGAAAAGGAAAAAGTGAAGAAGATGGGAAGAAGAGATTTGTAGGCTAGGTAGCAGATTTGGGAGGAAAGGGGAGGCTAGAGGCAGGACACAGGTGATGCAAATTTGGGTGGGTGGGATATGATGCAGAAAGACAACTGAAAAATAGAGAACCAGCAAGCAAGAATTAAAAAGCCTGAGGAAAAGTGCTGGAATTAGGCCAGTGCTGAGCTGTGCCAGGTAAGAAAGAGCGCTGATATCCCTCCTAATGAGGGTCAGACTAATTGAAAATTGTCCCGGACAGTTAAATTTCAGCACTGCTGAAGGAAGCGTACTGAAAAAGTGCCACGTGAGAGCTCTCCACTATGACTAAGAAAATTTAATTACCAAGTACTTTTTCATGCTCTAAATTTTTTGTTTGTTCCTAGAAAATTGGAGAACAAACACTGAACAGAAATAAACTCAACTTCCATGTTCAAACAGCAGTGTGAGGACTTGCAAGTTTTCTAGATAGTTATGCATTAACTGCTCCAATTTCTTTGTGCTCTCAAAAAATAAATGTTAATATTTGGGAGGCATAAACTGTAGTCATTGTATGTAACAAAATGGATGAATCAGCATTTTAAATACCACGCTTAGCTCAGGCAAAACCACAACATCATGGTTGGTAACTTCTTTTACTACTTTAAGAAGATAGAAGTAAAGTAGTAAAAGAGTCTTCTTTAAGTAGTTAAATAATTCCCTCATTTATATTATTAGTATGATTCAAAGTCTGCAGCTGGCAATATATACCAGCAGAAGACCTGCTTCTTCTGTTTTATCCATCATTAAATCATTCTGGAAAACAGATGAGACATAGAAACCACGACTTTTTCCAAGGGGAAATTGTCCTTTATGCAAATAAGTTAAATCTTTAAGTGCAAAATACAGTTTTAAGTATCGGACTGAAAGATTTTGTTTAAATAACCATTTGCTTGTTGTTATGAAAAAATAACTACATATAGTAGCAGACACAAGCAGTATTTTTCATTTAAGCCGGGAAAGACTTGTAAATGCACCTAAAGCTTGTGGGGCGTACTTCATGCTTCTTACCTGTAATTTTTAAAGGACAGGCAGTTCTGGTGAGGCACTGCTGATATAAAATGTGCCGAAGATCTGCCCATCGTTGATAGGAGGATTTCAGCAAAATGTAAGAACGTGCACTTGATTGCCATTGGTATAGCATATGCTTACGTGCTTTGTTGCTTTACTGTTTATATCAGCTATAGTGTAGTCCAGAAAATATAGTGTAAAAAATTTTGCAGCTTAGCTAGCTATGCAAAGCTATGAGTTGTGTGAGTATCATGATCTTTAACATTGTGGCCCATGAAAATGGAGAAGTGTCGCTTGCATCTTGGCTCTGCCTCTGGATGCTCCACAGAGCTGTTGGGAGAAACTTCTCCCAAAGGCAGAAGGACTTTCTGTGGCTCGCAGAAAGCTGTTTTCATCTCAAATTCTTTTGGAATCTTTTTTGTTTAGTAAAAGCTAGCTACTTTGTTAATGCATTTAGATAATGCGGTGATTGGCACCTTAGAAATACTTAAGGCAGGCAGATAAAAGGATTCCAGATGTATCCTTTATGAATTTTTAATACAGAGATTTTTTGCATTGTCCAGTGATGAAAACAAATCTTCTACAGAAAGACAAAAATGTTTTTCCATTAGTATCACTCAGTTTCATATATTCAGTGTCTGATAATGTCTTAAAATTAATCACTTTGCCATTTATAACAACAAGATATGTCACTTGACAAGTACTTTTATTTTGTATCTTCCTTTTTTTTTTCTGTCAGTTCCAAAGCTCATCTATGAAGAATCACTGCACAATGTTTTTTCATCAAGTCAGAGAAATCCTTCTAAACGGATAGTCTAGTTAAATTTAGTGTCCTTTAGGTTTTCCTAACAAGGAGAAGAAACTGGGATATTGTTTATCTGCAGCCAATATACAGAAGTTCTGTGTTTTAAATTCAAAGGAGAAAAAAAAAAGACAGAAAACAATATCAGTGTTTGAAATAATCAGATTTCTTTAACCAGCACTGAACCAAAAAGCTTACCATCTCAAAAGCTCCACTGGCAGCCCAACACAAACTGTTGTGGCAAGGGGGCCTAAAATTGCATTCCTTTGTTTTCTTTATTGCACCAAAATGCCTTCTCTCCATACCCTATCTTGAAATTATGCAGGACCCAACTTCTCTCTCTGGATAACTCCAACCCCTGGGCAGCTCTCCATTTGTTCTTGTGTTGGGACAGGGGTTCAACTCTTGTAATGTCTTTGAGAGACGGTGGTTGAAGCTGTTAGCTTCACTGCAGTGTGATACAGCCTGCAATGACCCCGTCACTAATGATTCCTGATAGAACAACCCAACTCACAGCATCTTCCAGTCACTCCTTAAAGGAAATCAAAAACTAACAATTTCAAACCTATCGCTTCCTTGTCTCATGAATCATGTAGTCAGTACTTGGATACTCAGCGGTGCTTCTAAATGTCACTTTATTCTTCCAGCACATTCCAGTTGTTACTAATTTTTTTCATATATATTTATCTTAACTGGCTAGGTAATTCTTTCCCATGCCTCCTCAAACTCTTTCCAATGCCAAGTTTTTAGTCAACTTTAAACTAGTAATTTTGTTTGTACTTCACAATAATGAACGGGTCTTTTTCCATAGGTGGTATTTTAATCCTAAATTTCATAAAATGACCCTGCTGTAGTTTCTAAACAAAAAACTGCTAGTGTCTTGCACTTAATTCCTCCTATGTGTCTAAGAAGTTTATGTTGGGAGTCAATGTATTTTTTGCAAGTTATCCTAGTACTAATGACAATTACGTATTTTATAAGTGTTCAGTGTGTGGTGACAAATAGTATATTTTATAAATTAATTTCAAGTTAATACTAAATTATTGTGGAATTACATATTACATACACTGTACTAGAAAAAGAGTTCATCATGATTAATGTTATTATAGTGAACACCAAAGGAATTAATAATGATTTGCACTTATTATACAGTGGTACCAATGTAGAGAAAAGAAGGTTAGCCTAATTAAATTCCAGAAAACCACTTTAGGGCTCTGCTGCATTATGGAGGCTGGTTTTTATGTTAATTAATTCCTTATGAAAGGTTGCTTAAGTGTTTTAATATTCTTCAAAGAGGCAGGCTTTTAAACCATAAAGTATTTTAGAATTCTCTTTTCTTCAAGTTACCTTGGAAGATGGAGCCCTTTCCATGTTGAGGTCCTTCATGCTGTGTGTAAATAATAATTAACTGATGATTTTAGTCAATGTTTTGAGGGGTGAGGGTGGATCTATGGTCTGAGAGCTAGAGTAGGAAGTAAAGGTTAATTCTAGAAACAGAGTTACTAGATAATTATATTATGGTCTTAATTTCCCTTTTGAGTTCCTTGTGCAAAGCCTTCTGCCCTCTCACCAAGTCTCCTACATAAAAAAAAGTTAGACCAAACTTGGCTTAGATCTTTGGTTTTTACAGACATCTGATTTCATGATGGTTTAGAATCAAAAGTGTTCCAGGGGTGAAGGTGGATTTGTGTATTATTTGCTACTGGAATCTTTCAACCCTTTGTAAGGGTAGAGGTAGGAGGGAGTTATTGGTGACATGTTTTTGACCCACCTAACTGCAGCATCCCTGTTCAATAGCACAAATACTTCAGACTATAACCCACAAAAATAGCTATGAAAAAGTAAATGGAATTCATTTTGCTTCTGCTTCTACTGCAATTCTTGGAAATGTTTTTACTTCTATGCTTCCAATAGACCTGTCTGGAAATCCTCCTCAAGCAGGATTTTTCAAACCCCCAATTCCCTTAAGTACATGCTTCATATGTTAGGCATGTGTTTAAATTCTCTTGACTTAGAGACTCGTACTTAAGGGCAATGCTGAATAAAGAAGGGCATGAGCATGTACTTAACTGCTTTGCTGATCAAAGAACAAAACCTTTTGATTTGATCTATGTTTAATGTGAGTTAGAACACCTTTACCTGTTATCCAGTAGTCAAGAATCTACCAGATGTCTCTAATAATGATATAGTTGAAATCTGATTAAGTTAAAATCTGCTGGCTAAGGAAATAGGGAAAGCAATGTAGTACATTGCATTTATTTCATTATTTTTTGTGGCATTAGTTGTAAATTACACTTCCAAGTATTCTGGTCTCACTGCAAATAAAAGGGGAATGAGGAGACAGTAAAAAATGAAAAGAGAGAGAAGGAGTTTGGTTGTTAAATTCAAATATTCAGTGTAACACCAGAATGTTCCAGTATGTTTTATGTTCTTAATATTTTCCCTTCTATATACAGTGCACTATGTAATGCATCTCTTCCTCCTTACACTAACAATTTATATTCAGGATACTCTAATGAAGTGCATCTTGAGTCTCCTTTTCATGGCTAATGAGGAGACAACAAGAATTTGACTAATACTAGTACAATTACTGGAGCAGTGAAGCGTGCATCTCTGATTAGACGTGATAATTTGCAAGGCTGGGCTCTTCACATTAAGTTTGCAAACAGTTTAAAAATCACTTCCTCTATTTATCCAGCTAATCTCTGTTTAATGACTCCAGACCTGACAAAAGAAAGAGAAAATGTCTCTTAAAAACCCTATACTTCACTTATGAAGCTCGTATATAGAGATGAGGTGTAATTTATAGTAAATCTTTTCCAGAAGACTTTTGATGAAGCCATGCAGCTGGCTTTTCACAACACAGTGGTATTTTTATTCATCCTGCAATATTTCACTTTCCCATACATACGAGTTTGTTGTCTTTGTGCAGCTTTAGACCTATTTCTAAAGGCTTTCTTGCTCTCTTTTTCTCTCTAGTTGAACTTGTGAATTCAATACTTGCTTATTCTTTTCTCTTAAGGGATGAGCTGTAGACTGGCTGTTGTTGCTGGTGCTGGGGAGTTCTTCAGCTGGTACCATCATGAGTGGATAGATTTAAATGAGAATCTTTCCAGGCTGCCATATACCATTTCAGGATGTTTTAGTAGTTGCTTTTTCTTTGAGATTGCTTCAAGTGCAATCACTGAAAATCTAATTTGCCTGGAACTACACCGACTCTGTCTGAAGGTCTTCATAAACTGAATTAGACGAATAGAAACAGCTGCTGTTGACAGTAGATGGCAGTCCTCCGGAGTCAGGAGCAGGGAGATGCTTTACAAGAGCTGGCCAGCCATTTCAGATGAGTCTTAAAATCAAGTCCCAGAAAGCATCATTGATGGAAATAGTGTGTTCTGGTGTGATCACTGTGAATGGGTGGGGTGCTTGGTCTACAAGGCTTTACCTAAATTAGCCAGATTTATGAATGAGTCATCTGTTGCTACACCTATTTATCCCTGCTTGGACAGAGCACGCGAAGGTGTTGGCTGTATATAACACACTCATCACATTTCTATTGGGGATCCTCTAAAATTATTCCTATTGGAATAAAAACACATCCAGAATCAGGATTGTGTCCTAGGAAGGCAGAAGGGATTTAAGACTCTGACTTGCATAGGTCCTTCCCGGAGCTGTCCCTAAATGTGTAGAAGCTGGTGCAGAGGCTCAAGTGCTCAGCCTGCAGTTCAGGATATATTTAGTTGCTTTCAGAAAGCGTGATTAACTGTGTCTAATGTATCTTGTTAAGGATGGGCTCTGGGATTTCCCTGTCTATTTTACTTAGAGGTACCTAATAGCTTTTTGTTTCCACTGAAAAGCAGCAGCTGTTGTGAGAACTGTGTACATTGGTTTCCTTCGGTACCTATGGAAGTTATTTGTGTGGGGGAGAAGCGGCTCCCTAGAGAAATTTTGATGAAAAGTGGAAAAGAAATCTCTAAATATAGAGGGCACCTGTGTTTCCCTCCCTTTCCAAACACAGAGAGGGAGCTAAAAATAGAAGTTTTTTGTTTGTTTTGTTTTGTTTGTTCCTTGAGGCTGGTAGGTTTCTCAAGCCGATCTGTGAATTCCCAGTAGCAGAGCAGCCTCCCAGAAGACTGGGGTAGAAGGGTGGAGTCAGTGAAAAGTGACATCACTTTGTTGCAGTTACTCATGGGCTGGAAGCTGGCCAAAGCAGCTTCAAAAATGGAAAAAGCAGATAAAGGATTTTCCTAATTCCCACTCTACAGTCTCCACTGGTGGTCCTCATAGGATTGAATGACTGATTTAACTTTCCTCCATAACAAAGCAACAGACTGAGCTATCAGAAAGTGGCCTTTGAATATCCATTATCTCTTAATATAAAAATATGGCTTTTGAAAATCGGGCCCGTGCTTCAGAAACCATAGAAACTCCTTAAAGACACTGCAGTCGTGCTAAAATGAAGGCTGGGAGCAAGTGTGACTTCATATTCTCTCCTTCCTGATGCTGCAAGAGTTGGTGTACTCTGCTGAGTTGATTTAATAGCGATAAGCTGCTTGTCACACATCACAGCAGCAGCTGTAGAAGGAAGGGAAGGCAGTGAGGATGCCAGCCCTCTCCTGCCAGGATGGTGCCTCTGGTACAGACTTCCTGGGGAGTTTCCTCACAGCTTTTTGGGATGGGAATCCCATGCCAGTGCCAGATACTGTCTGCAGTCCATGGAGCAGCCTAGGAAGCTTTGAGGAGGAGTATGGGCAGCGCCTGCGTCAGGAGGCCGCGTGCTGGAGTGGAGCTGGTCCCTCCCCACGTGGTGGTGGGGAAATGTGTTGTACTGGAACAGACTGCTCGGCATCCGCTTCAACCACAAAGTGGATCTGGTTCACCTGGAAATAGGTTATAATATCTCTATTTAAATATCTCTTTGCAAATATAAATTGGACAGGATTTTTTTTACTACTTGCTTTTACTGGTTGGTGGTAAGCTTTTAATTCCTGTAGTGTAAATAGCAAAGTATATTTTGCCCAGAAGTCAACAAGGGTCTGATTTGGCCCCTTTGAAATCATTGCAAGTCTTTCCAGTAGCCTTTCTAGTCTCATTGTACTTAGAATAATGTTTCCAAAACATTTGATAAATGGATAAAAAGGAGAGAACCAAAGCTTAGAGGATATTATGTGGCTGGGAATCTACACCAAAGAAGGCTTTTTCTTAAAAAGGAAAGAGTAACAATATTGAAAAAGTGCACTCATTCTATGTTAAAACAGAGTCATTTCCTTAAATCAAACACAGTAGTTGCCAGGCATATATTTTAAAAACAGACACATTGCTGATTTTATTCTAGATCTTCCTGTAATTAACTCTTCAGTTTATTCAGTTGCCATCACCTGACATTTAGAGGTGTACATGACTTTCCTCATAGTAGTTTTGTCCTTACCGTATAGTGGAGTGCCCCTTTAAGCATATGAGTGAGGGTATTTTGGTCTCTCCCCTAGTGTTCCTGATTACTCCGTTAATAGGATCTTTGCTCACTCTGTCTAGCTTTTCAATCCACAATGAGAAAAATCTGGAAGCTAATCAGCTGGTTGAAATTCTCTATTACAAACTGCTTTCAGAATTCCTTGTATGGTTTCCTGACTGGCTGCCAGGTACCACCTTCCCCTGTTGAGATTACTTGCACGGAAGAGTTCACGTATCTGGGTATTTCCAGGAGGAAGGCAGGGTCTGCGCTTATGGCATTAGCATGGAGCTCTGGAAACCCGAGCTCAGAGATCAAGCCACGTGTCCCAGAACATGCGAAGAAATCTGTATTGTAAATGTGAATCGTGTCAGAATTTCCCGTTTGTAAAGTAGAAATACTGCTATCTCAGTTCACGTGGATCCTACTCCTTTAGGAGTAGATGGTGGTGTGGTAATCACAGAAGTAATATTCCCCTCGTCCCAGGAGAGTGGCTCTTGCACCATGAGGGCTTTACAGATGTGAGTCACTAATCAACTAGGAAGCCCCTGTGTGTTCCAGGCTTACCCTGTCCCTCAGGCTATTTCCAGCTCTCTGAATATCTGAATTACTTTAAGCCTGGTTTCCAAAGGAAATGAGGTTTATGTAATCACCTTTACCTATATTCTTTTCTGAACTAGACATGTCTGTGAACAGAGTTCTTAATTGTATTGAATTTCTAATGTCATGAAAGAAAGCAGAGGTCCTGTATGGAAGAGATAATAAAAGGAACCTTAACAGACATTGAAAACCTACAGTCTAGCATTTTACAAATGTTTAATACTGGGGGGAGAGGG
>JAUBNY010000070.1:425256-441458 GCA_032275445.1 Crypturellus soui | reverse complement strand
CTCTGGTAACAGGAGGAAATGGGGCAGTGAGAGCGATGCCGGCGGGGAGCTGAGCGGGTGACCGCGCGGCGCGGTGGGAAGCGGCTTGTGTGGCAGCGGCTCCCACTCGTGCCTCCTGCGGCTCCGGCTTCCTGCTGGTGGATGTAAATCCACGGTTAATGAGAGCAGAGGTAGACGAGAAAGCCTGCCCGCCTTGTCTGAACTCTAACTGGGAGGCCAAAATAAAAATACCGAGTGTGTAGGTGTTAAGAGCATAGTAGTATTTGGTGAAACACTGTCATAAAAACTGTGTGTCCAGGGCAAACTTCTGCCCTAACAATACCAGTTTTGGTTGTTTCTGGTAATCTGTTAATGCAATGATGATATTTGTCTCAAACTGGCTATTCCTACCATTTCTCAGTTCACTTTCAGGTTCTGTGTTCAAAATTAAGTTCTTTAATAACCAGACTTTTTAATCGAGTACAATGTGTGAATTTCATGTTTCTCACTTATTATTCCTAAGGATAATGATTTTTTGGACCCACACAGTCTGGCTGGGAATATTAATCACTTATTAGATCCACCAAGACAGTAAAACAGAGGGTATGTTGGTCACAGCTAGTACTAGTATGTTTGTAAGACTGGAGGAAGAATGAGCACTGAAATGAGAAATGTGAGGCATTGACTTGAAGTTAAGGAATTATTGAGAGTATAGTTTTCAAGCTCCATGACTTTACAACTGTGTGCCTATTTCTGTAAATTGGGTGCATTTCACGTATTTGTAACGTAAGTGAAGAGTCCAGGACTGCTTTTTGATGGCTATAAACAAGATGAAGGCCTCATAACAAGACAAATTTGGTCAGAAAATTTCAAAATTGAGCAGTAGCTGTTGCAGTTAGTGTTGTCTACTAGCTTCAGTTAACTCTGACTTTAGATTGGGGTTTTGGTTCTATTGTTTTAATAGCAACTTAGTTAAAGTAAAATTGCCAAAATGGGGTGTGCTTCACTGATGTGACAGTACGTTAGAATGTAATAAAAATTATTTATGCAAGTTTTGTGAAATGCAGATTGCTTCTAACTTAGAAAATGAAGGCAGATACTTTTAACTTAATTTTTGCAATGTCTGTCTTGTTCAACAGCAAAAATTCTTCCAAACTGCAAATACAGATATTTAAACATCTCTATGATGACAACTTTATTCTTTAAGAGTCTGAAAGATAAACTCAGGGAGCACAAACCTCTGTACCTCAGTCATATATTCTGGTTTATTTTTAAGCAACTTGATAAGCAAAGATTTGAGTTCATTTCTCTGTTCTTCAGCTTTTTGTCTCTGGTATACGTGTGTACTCCAGAATCCAGGGAATTAAATCAGAGACAAATCAAAGACATGAATCTTTCAACCAAATATTTGGGGATGGTAGCTATGGCTCTCAAAAATTCTTTTGGAGTTACTGAATTAAAGGAAAAAAATGGTTGAGTGATTCAAATGGGATCAGATGTTAACTGTCTCTATTTAGGATTTTACATTTGCACCTATTAGTTTGTATTTGAGAAGAGAAAATGCTAAACCTTGGACCCTGAAATTGTCTCAGGTTGCTAGATAACAAAAAGCAACAAAGACAAATGGTAATAAAAACAAACTGGAAAGCTAAGGGAATGTTTCCCAAATGCAGTCCAAGTTGTGTTGCTCAAGTAACTGCTGGGCATAGGGCTTCAAATACAGGCAGATATTAAAAACTTCAGTTTTATCCTGGTGGGATGGGATTTGCTACTCAGAAATTCTGCCACTCAGATGTAATCTCAGTCTGATGGATCTGTGAACATCACCTAAGAGCAAGTGGCTGTAGGTACCTGTTGTGTGGGAGAAAAGTTCCGAAACAAAAATCAGAACTTTCAGTTTCCGAGACTTTAATACATAGAAGCAGTGCAAGCATCAACTTGGACTTCAACTGGAGTTTGGCTTCCCTATCAGCAGTTCAGGAATAGCTTCCTTAGCCAAGGAAAGGCTCTTCAGTTGCTTTTGGTTGTGGAAAAATAAAGCGAGAGCTCTGTGAGGCTGCACGCTCCCTCCGAGGTTCACCCGTCTGGACCTGCGTTCTGTGGACAGCCTTTTCCAGCTGTGCCGCCTGGGAACCATCTCTTCCACTGAGTGTGAGGTTAGGAGGAGCTCTGTCTGCTTTCATAGCCCTTAGGATGGACGTACTGGAAATCTCAGATACCAGACAAAAGAAATGTATATTTGTATTAGAATATTAAGATTTGACATGATCAAACTACTAAACAAAAAATTGAACTGTGGGTAAATTATAGAGTAAGTGTATATCTTTATGAAACAGATCAAGGAGAAAAGAGCCAAGGGTCTACATGAAGTCAGAGACAAATTCCTTCAGAATAATCACTTTTAAAAGCATCTATTTTCCTCACAGTCATAAGTTAATCACATAATATGCTTTTGACAGGTATTATGAACATGGAAAATAGCTCTAGTTTTTATGACTGTCAGACAAATTGATATGCCATGCCAGTGAGTTCACAAAACCTGTCTGTCAAGAATGCTGTTTCAGTGACATACGCCGCTTTTACACGTACCTATATTGCTAAACAAAAGTAATTATGTGTCTATAATTGCATATGGTTCATATTGTTCATTAAACATTGCAACTGCCTGTGTATTTGGGTAGGCACACTGAAAATCTATTTACCGTAGCGTATCTTTGTGAGCAATCATTGGGGAACTACTATAGCTGTTTATTTGGGCAGCATTAAATGTGAAAAAATTGAGACCAGAAGGATAGATAGTATTTATGTTTGTTTAGGTTTGTTGCCATGGTACTTAGTTACTATGGGGACTGGAAATAAACTGTTAAGTTACCATTACCCACTAGTATCAGTACTATAGGGGGTTTGTTTTTTTAAGCCACTAACCTCAGCATCATTGATTTGCCCCAAACCTTTTTTTTTTTTTCTCTCTCCCTTCTCACATTTAACTTATTTCTCTACACTGAAAAGGAAAAGAAAAAATTCCTTGTAGAATACGTTGTTTGAAGTTATATCTGGATGAAAGCGCAAAAGGTGACTATAAGATGACAGGAAAAATGCTTAGAATGATTGGTCCAAGTAGAGGAAAATAGAAATTAAACTTGTAGTATTCACCAGTTGGGCTCTTCAAAGGGAGGGCTCCTACCAAGGTACTCCTTGAAGACAGGGTGGCCTTGCTGTCTGTGACTTGAGTGTGCATACAGACACAAACATGTATAGAATATTTTTATACAACTAAAACTGTTTCATATGGCTATGCAAAATGGTGCATTTAATGCTGCATTGCAATGTATTTTTTGATAGTCTCGATTTCATAGAGAAAGATGTTTTACCAATGAAGCATTCCAGATGTAGGACAAAGTGTGAAGGTGCCATGTAGGCAGTGAAATGCAGATGGTTAAAAGTGAGACACAAAAATGAGGCCTGATCAAGACAGTGAAGTGTATTTGGGGTTTCTTGCATATCTTGTGATATAAAAACGAATACTGTTTTCCTTCATTTTTTTTTTCCCCCACTTTGGTTCAAAATAAACCTATTTCATCACTGATTTCTAACTTGTTCAGAGGTGAACTGTGTGGGAGAGGCTCTCTTAAAGTAAAAGCATGGGATTATCTAAGCATATCAACACCTCTTCAACTTCCCAAAGCAAATTTCTGGCGTTGAATATCTTGTAACACACTGACGAGAAGAGCAAAGGAAGAATCCCATAGTTACTTTATAGTGACTTTTTGAAGACATCTCATGTGAATGTGCATGACTGTTTTCTTGGTAAATCTCAGATTAATTCCCACTTATGTGTCATACTTGCTTTTAAAACAAACAAGCAACCCCAAATTAAGGAGGAGTTAAGTCTAGGGCTGTTCTGCATAGCACTATTATAACTCTCCCAAATCCTTAGAACCAGTCTCCACTAACTTGCCACTTTATTTCTCTATCAGTGATTTGGAACATACTATGAGAGACACTTTGGAGGAATTAGACTTTGGGGAATCCCTGACCACACAGCTCTTATTACAGCCCTCCTTTTAAAAGGACAAGATTCATCTTAGGCATTTAGCATGCAGTTTAAATGAAACTGCAGAGCCCTGTAATGCATTTACCGTGTAGTATAAATACTCTGTATGTGGCGTTCACGGATACTACTTGAACAGTAGTGAAGATTTGCTTGCCTGTGTCAGCAGTGTGAAATGTGTGTGTATCCATGTATATTATATCTGTCTGTCCTCAAATATGCCTGTCTTGCTGGTCTTATAATTTTATTATACATTCTTTCATCAGCTGATCTGGAAGGGTTGTTAAAATTGATTACCTTTGAGGGGGAGCCTGGGTTAATTTGCACCTTTGCTGCTGAAGTTGCTTGCAGGGTCTGTCTGGCCGGGTTCAACAGCAGTGCTGGGGAACACGTCCGCTCCCAACGAGCCCTGCTCCAAGGTTTTGAAGCCGTTTAAATCCACACAAAGTGGAACCAAAGCCAAATATTTGCAGAAAGTGCCCAGTAAAGGAAGTGGAAAAGGGAGTGCTGAATTTCACAGCAGCTGAGAAAAGCTCAGCTGAGTTTTTCTTATGAGCGTTACTACAATCTAGCTCCACTGATGCCCATAGCTGTAAAGGATCATAACAAGAGCCAACTGTGTTTGGGCCCTTCAGATGTCACCATTAAGTGGATTTTTTTTTTCTTTTTTTAACTTGGGTGTGTTGTATCACTTTGGTAGAAACATCAGTTTTTGATGTTAGTGCTGCTCTTATTAGTGTGGACTGGCAGAAGCACCGGCTCGGGTGCTTTTGGGGGCCTCGAGCTTGCGGCCCGGAGGCTCCTACAGCGCTTGTGCTGGGGGGCTTGTGCAGCCCCCAGCCCTTCTAGGAGACACCAGGCCTCTCTTCATGGCAGCACTCAGCTTTTTGGACAGAGCTGGTAGCTACCACAGTCCTGTGGTGTCTGGTCACGGGGACAGGAGGCAAACAGTGGAGCAATAGTATGTGTGCTGCTCATTCTGTTGACCAGCGTGTCACGAATCCTGGCCACTCGCTCATGCTCACTCTCTTGCTTTTCTGTACTTCCTAAGGTGACTAGACTACATGTGGTTTGTTCATAATATTTATCTATATGAAGAGCAATCAAAATGGGGGAAGATCCTAAAATTCTTTGAGAACCAGGCCCATATTCCTAGTTGCTACAGCAAGAGAGATGAAAACTTGGAAACATAATTCATCTCTAAAGGCCCTAAAATCAAAGTAAATAAAGATTTTTCAAATTATTTTTTTGAGAAACTCTTTTCTTTAAGCCTTTTGATGCTTGTTGTCCGACTTGTGCATGGGAGCCAGGAGATCAAATCATACTCTGCACTTCTATTAATAAATTGTCATGTTTTTCCCCATACTCAGTACTAAAACAGTTAATTTTCTTTTGTTTAAATTTTACTTACTGAAGACAGTTAATTGCTGCTTCACAGTTTTTATCTTTCAAAGCAGAATTATGATTCTACCCAACATCAAAGAGACTTGAGCAAACATGTGAGATTGTGCTGCAATGCAAACAGTGCCGTTGCTGATCCTTGCCCTTGGGTCCCGTGGCCCAGCTCGGTTTGGCAGGGTTACCTGGAGACTGCTTGCATGAAAACATACCTGTTCCCTCCAAACAGGAAAAAAACATGATTCCAAACCTTAAATTGCCTCCTGTTTATGAAAATGTCATAAACAAATGCCAGACTGGAGACTGTCCCAATTAAACAGCTGTAAAAATAAAATAATACATTTTTAAAAGTTAGCTTTATGACCAGGCTGTGAAACCACAAAGAAAGCATCTGCAAAGAGCAGTTAGAATAAATAATATTTTCCCTTCAGTTCTACATGGAAAGTCACTTAACAGGCAGGAGTTTAGGATGCTTGCTATGTTGGGCAGACACTAGGAGAAGATGTAGGTTCAGGCTCTTTTCCATAGATTCACTCTCGCACAACAGGACACTTTAGTCAGACATGTTATCAAAAAAATATATATCAAAAAAATACATATTTTGGGGAGGGAGGGGAAGGAAACCCGATACTTCATTTTAGAGCTGTAACAAAGTGAAAGCTCATATTCCTCAGGCTTTGTAATTAAGCAAGGCTTTAATGAGCCTGCGACTACATAAATCCAGAGTACTTCATCCTACAAAGACAATAACTGTATTTGAAACTACTCATAAAATTAGCCTCTCTTATGGTAAGAGATACTGACCTTCAGGAAGAACCCGTATTTGTTAGATGGGTGTGATAGTGTTAAGAAATAAAGGAGTATAAATTACAGGAAATTTAATATATCTTTTAAGTATAATCCTAGACACTGTGTTTGTTTCTTCCTAAAAATTATAGCTAACACAGAAGAATACTAGATAGTATAATTTTAAATTTGGTGTTTTGAGGATGTTAGCTGATAACGGGACATTTATAATCTGACTTTCCTGGACAAAGCATAAGGATACAGGCTTTTCTTGCAAATAGACGTCAACAGGGAAGTTCCTGTCGTCAGTGCGGGTGGGAGCCCTTCGGGCCCGGGTCTGTGGGCTCCGCACGGCCTCGCTCTGCCCGGCGCCGCAGCAGCGCTGCTGCTGTGGAGTCAGGCCGTTGCCCTACCTTGTAAGTGATTTTAGCCCAGCACTTGCATGTCAAAGGTGTGTGGTAAAGTTTTGTATTTGTTGTTCTTCAGTTATGCAGTAAATTATTTAATGATTCCTCATTAGTTTTCTGGTTTTATATACCTTTTTCCTGTTAGTTGTACAAATTATTATATTATTTATAAACCTTTTATTATTTTTTCAGGGAATATACTGTCTTTTAATAATTTTGGCTGGATAGTATTATCTACCCCCAAAAGGTATGCTTCTAGTTTCCTAATTTCTTGAAATGTACTCTTGATAAGTCATCCTCCCTTGCACTTAATATCTCAGTACTTCAGAAATACCTCAGTGTTTCTCTGCCAAAGGCTCAGTGTGATGTCTGTCACTCTCAGACAAGGTGATCTGAGAATGAATTTTATTAATTTGTGCTGTGAAAGAGCAAACTGACAAATCTGCCGAATATCCTGGTGTGCCTTGTATTTTCTGTTCTAGAAACCCATAAGCCCTTGGAGGGGACTTGGCTGATTAAAGATGAGGACTTTACCTGGGGATGGCGAGCTCGTTCCTAAGCTGCTCCAGGTTCACATCTATTGGGGTTTCCTTAGTCAAACGGGGGCAGGGAGACGAGGTGTGGAGTGAGTCTAGCTCTCAGTCAAAAATATTATTTGTAATAAGAGAACAGTTTGAGAAAGTGTGAGCAAAAGACTGGGAAATTCCTGCTAGAAAATCAACTTTTCTCTTCCATTTGAATCTCCATTTAACACCTTCAAGGCCTTTTTCCAACACAGATGAAATAATGCTTCCTCATTTCATATACATTATGACCAGTGGAGGAAATTCAGGTACATAACTGATGCATTTTTTGAACTTCTTCAAATACTGCCAGTCTCTGTCGGATAGCCCATCGTGGCTATCCTACACTGTTTGGTCCCACTTGGCAAAGCCACCTGAAAACTCTAAGTGGCTCTTTGATTCTGACTCTCTCAACAAGTCATTCTCTAATCGTAGCATTAGAGTTTTTTTAATTTAAACAGTAATGTTCTCAGTTTGTGTAGAGAATTTGTGATGGTGGCAGTAATTCTGCTGCATCATGATAAAGCCAGTTCCTGGGGATTGTTTCATCCTGCTGTGCGCAGAATTGGTCTACCTGCTTTAAAAATCACTCCCCAGATGCAGGCTAGGAGCTTGTGCTCGCTCTTTGACTAGAGGCGACATCTGCTTTGTGAACATGCACAAATGTTCTTTTGAAGCCTGGTGGGGGCATTGCAAAATCCAGATCAGAGGAGCCGGCTCCCCCAGTGCAGCTGATTCCAGTTTTCCTGGCGTGGCTTGGGAGCGTGTCCGTCTGCCCGAGGTGGAGCCACCGCAGGGAGCAGGGAGAGGAGGGGGCGCTTGAGGCCACCGCATTTCATCTACCCCCAAAAAATTGTCTATCCCCAAAATTGGTGCTGGTGCACACAGGTTTACCCCACAGCCCAGGTTCAACAGTGCTGCCTGGGTGTTGGCCTTGCTTGCAGTAAGAGCTCATCCAAAATGTCCCGAGAATCATATGAAAAGAGGGAAAACCCCAAAGTGATTCCTGTGGAAATTAATGGAAAGACAGAGATTTAAGTTCCTGCTAGATTACAGCATGATCGTGTGCATAAACTCGTTCACAAAAATGAACTGTCCTTTGAATGAAAGCGTTTCTATTATAAACATTTTCATATTCAAAACAACAACAACAAAAGGTTTGTTTTGCAAGGCACTCTTTGCTGTCTTAATTGAAATCACATGCAAATGTTAGCAAAAGGGTCGTGAAATGGAAAGTTCTTATTTTCCTGAAAACAGGAGATTTTTGGCAACGACAAAATATTGCCATTTCCATAGCATCTTCAAAACATTAAAACAATAGACGTTTTATGCTTTTAAGTTCTTGAAAGAAGTATTAGGAAAGTCTACAAGATCGCATCAGGAAAACAGAGGCTTTGCTTGCTCCAGCCTTGCCCTGTTCCAGGAACAGCTCCCAAAATCTTGGAACGTTTTCCATAAGCTTTTTGAAGAAATTCCTCTGAAACCACTTGGGGCACATGATGGTGAGCAGTTCAATGGCATTTGGTCATATCTGGAAACAGCATCCTAAAACTGAGGAGATCCTCCTCTTACTGGCATAAATACTTCTGCTGAAAAATTGTTAATCCCCCCACTTTTTTTTTTTGTTGTTTTTATTCACACTAGTCTAAAGGAGCTTGGGTAAAAAGAATTATTTTTGCAGAAAAACACTTTTTGAAGAATGTTCCAGCAAGAAATAAATCTGTTCGCTTGAAGTTAATAGTAAGCTGTCTGGCGAAGCGCAGATCAGCGCGCTTCTGCAGGTCCCCTTTACAAGCGAACTGGTATCTCCCCTGCTGCCACATGAACCCCAAGGGCTGATTGAGGGCGTTTGCGCCGCCCTTAGTGAGCAGCAGGGCAGGCGGGAGGACTCGGCAGAGCTGCCTCCTGCCTGTGTCCCGTGCGCTGCTGCCAGCAGCGGTGCCGCGTGCCCCTTGCGGGGTGCTGTGGGGACGTGTGGGATGTTCAGTATTGCCTCAGATGTCTTTTTTTTTGAAGGTTGGCGACAGAAAACTGAAGATTGCCATTGAAGATTTGCTTTGTGAGGGTTATTAGATTTTTAATAGACTTTAAAAATGGAAACTATTCTGTTGGGTTTTTGTTTGGTTTTGCGCACCTTTTATGTCTACTCTAACTCCTGAATAGAACTTAAAGCATCTTATTTAATAAAGTGCTGAGTTCACAATTTAAGTTCTGTGCGGAGTCATGTGAAAGATAGTACTTAGTATCTACAGGTATTTTAACGGAAATTGTAATTTTTTTTTAGAATATTAGAATAGAATAAAAATGAATATCCAGAATAAAGTATGAGTTCATAGCCATAAATGGAAGAGCCAAGCAACATTATCCCTGATTTAGGCTTCTCATATGAAATTTTTAGACCTCTTGGTGATAAAGACAAAGCTTGATTAATCTGGTGTGAAAGGCAGACAACAAATATCAGGCTTTATCTTAATACAGATAAAGATATTCTGAAATAGATGGCACTGGTACGCAAGAATACACTGTGCAAGCTTTTAGATTCCCTCAAGATCTCTTTATTAGCAGGTACGCTGAAATTCCATATGTGGTAGGGTTATAAATATTGTATATAGCTTTGCATCACCAAAATAAGTTGTCTCATTTACTAGTGAAAGGTGATGAGTTGTTTAATAAACAAGCTGTTGGGAGTAACGTGCTTTTTCTTTTTTCTTTTTTTTTTCTTTTCCTGTATAGTTATCTCGAATGCCAGGTAGTGCAGTGACACTTTTCATGAAAATCAAGTTACGTTCAGAGAGCAATGAATCACAGCTAAAAAATTATGACAGGTCTTGATGTAGTGATGACTGGGTGTCATTTGTGGTGTCTATAGGCAATTCTAGTGGAACAAGTATTTAAGCTTCTGTTCAGTAATTAACCGCAAAGAGTAACAAACAATTTGTGAGTTTACATTACAATCAGATTGCGTGGATTAGTCTGTACAGCTTCAACCTATGTATCAGTAAAGTGTCATGAAAACTTGTTAGCATTTGGAAACTTTTTCTCAATCAATTGAAAAACCTGCAGCTACTACTCAGCAGCGGGAGGACTTTCCTGTATGTCCTAGGAGAATAGTGAAACTGGTTTTAGTCATTTGAACTGGAATTTTCTGCATCAAAACATAAACTCTTTAGAAAAAACAAGCCGTAAGATACCGGCCTGAAGCCAGCCTCATGGGAATGGAAAACAATTTTAAGAAGCCTGAGAATGCAAGAGAAACCAAATCTGTCTCTAATCCAAGAAAAAAAAGTAGTGGAAATCTTTTTGTTGTTGTTTTGGGGGTTTTTTGTTTTGTTTTGTTTTCTTCTGTCTTCTCCTAATGCTTCCAGTCAGCTTACTTCCTAGAGAAATATTTCATTACAGAGAATTTGCACTTAGACTTCATTAGAAGAGTAGGGGAAATCTCTGGTTTCCTGTGCTCGGGCTCCCTGCTGCCCGCGGTCCTGGTTAGCGCTCTCAGCGGCAAGGGCACCTCTGCACCTCACACCCTCAGTCATCCTTTAGATTAAAAAACAAACCATTAGGTAGTGCTTCATCTATATTAGCCTAGCAGTCTCCAATCTCCTTGTCTATATTTTTATTTCACTATCAGTAAATACCTGGACAGCAGACCTGTAGTTTTAAGCATATTAAACAAAGCAGAGGGTTATGTTAATACCTGTCTGTGACACTTCTTATTCCATCTTTGTTCCTTGCTTACTGGGGAAACGTTCTCACCCCCTTCTCAAAAGACCATAAATATAGTAAGAAATTAAGATCTTTTCTCAGCTGGACATGGCTTTAGACTTCAAATCCAATCCAAAACCTATTTCATTGGTGCATTCCTTAGTTGCTCAGTAAGAGGCTCAGATTTGGAGGAGATGCCGAATGAAATAAAGGACAACAACTTTGGCTCAGGCACCAAGCAATGAGACTGTTATTGATCCCAATGGACACGAACTACTTGCAACAAATGTGAATGATTTCCCCACTCTTTCTTTTGCTACTGCAGTATGAAAATATACATAACTACGTGTTTTACATGTTTTGCCATTAAGCCTTTCAGGATATGTCATTTTTTTTTAACTGAAAGTTAATCAAACTTTAAGGACTAATCCCACGGACTGTGCACTGATCGTCTTGATAAGAATATGGTAAAGGGATTTTTTTGTTCCCTCTCCTCCTCCTCAAGCGTGTGTGTGTGGTTTTTTTTTTCTTTTTTTTTTTTTTTATTCCCCTACTCTCTCTCCGGTTTCAGCTTCCTTAATTTCAACCTAAACTCGACCATCATTTGCATTTGAAGTGGTGTATAGCCAGACAAGAACTTCCATACAAATCAAACGATGTGGTTTCTTATTTTTCATTTTCAAGCACTTTTAATATCAAACTTCCTGATAGAAGCAAAAGAGTTGTTTTGCTTTGTTTTGTTTTTCCACTTGATTAGGATCTGAAAATGACAGTAAGCTCTTTTGCATCACGAGAAGCAGAAATGCTGGTGCCGAGCAGTGCGTCCCTGGAAGGGTAGTGGATGGCGCAATAGGCAGACTGAACGCCAGGACAGCCTTTCATCACCCCTGCAGTTCAGCTGACATAACGTGAGTGCTCCGTTCCGCTTTACTGACAAATTGATGGCAGCAGAGACTACACAATGTAAAATATTTTTTTTTGTTATTTTTCCCCATAAAATAGATAGGGTTTCTGAAAAAATGAGACGCCTATACCACTGCCAATGGACTTCAGTCAAGTGTTATGGACAGGGCCCTAGACTGTGTTCGGGAGGAAACTTTTAGGTTCATGTACTCAGGGCAGACGACAGAGCAGTTTGATCCTGGGTGGGGGAAAAGGTTGGGGGTTTTTTGATTTTTTTGTTTTTTTTTTTTTTGTAGAGATACAGCAACAAAATAAGCATAGTAATAAATGTATACTTTACTGCAAAATGTTGAACATTTTCCAAATTTAAGAGTATCTCAAAGAGTGGTCTTTGTTCTTAGCTCTATTGTGATACAGCGTGATAAGATGGGACAAGGCTAGCAGGCTGTCTTCCCTTGACAAAAATAATCTCTCCCGAGCTCAATAGGAACTTAATTGTTTGTGCACTAAAACCCACAGAGCGTAGCTCGTTGAGCTTTTTCTAATTCATCTATTTTTAGCCTTAACAAATTGGTCTGAGACCAGAAACATCATTTGGGTGTAAATAAAAGAACTGGATATAGAAATAGGCTTTTTGAATTGGAATAAGAGAAGTGTATATCTGAAAACCTCTTTGAAAATGACACCGAGAGCAGGATCAGTAAAGATCCCTCTGCATCCAGTATTTCCTCCTTCATTCCAATCTATTGGAGTTGTGGATTGAGTAATTAATAAACAAGGTCACAAATCTGCCAGAGAAGACTGAGCCAGTGTTGGCACAGTGAAAGGCACAGGATTTATAACGGCTGCATTTGCAAAGTCAGGAGTAAAAGGGGGATGCATGGGAATCCAGAGAGTCCTGGGGCTGAGCCCCTTTGCTGGGCACTTCTTCCTGTCCTTCCTCCACACAAATGTGCAGGATTTCCCTGGGTCGCTGTCGGGCTGCAGAGGTTATTTCATTTCTTGCTCTGGTGGAATCTGAGCTTTAAATGAATTACTAGGGCAGCATTATGGTAGAGGAGCTGTTTTGTTTGAATTAAAGGCTACAGGAATTGATCTGAGATAACAGGAATGTGTGGGCTGGAAATAAGAAAGCACGAGCCTGCTGTGATCAGCAAGTGTTTAATATCGTCCCTATATTTTTCTTTGTTGTTTTAAGAGAATCTGTTTGTAATTATAGAATATTTTGGTATCTAAGTTGAACATTCATCTCTGTTTTTTTGCTAAAATATCAAGCAAAAGTAGTATTTTATTACTTTGCTTAATCTCCATAGTTTGAGATTTATTTGATTTTTTTTTTCCTCTGGCAAAGTGTTGGTGACATTGTCTACCTGTATGAAACCTGTTTGCTTTTTACCTATACTCTGATAATGGCTAGTTCAGTTGAAGAGTTAGTATTAGCTGACTAACCTGCGTATCAAGCTTTCATGGACTAATGAAGAAAAAGTTTACTAGTAGCATTCTTTACATTCTGGTTGAACAATTTCATGCAAATTATTATAATAAAATTGCTCTCTCTTAACACATGTCTGAAATTCTACAAGTTTATTTCATATTAATAAATTCCAGGTGACCCCTAAGACTTATTCTGAGAGCTATTTATAAGTTTCCCATTTTGGTTGGTCATGTAAGTCAAATGGTTTTGTGTTTGTGGACTCTGATTTGACTACTCAGACATTTTAAACACTGTACTATTGATTAAAGAGAGATGAAATATTTCTGAAGCCATTTTTAGGGCTAGCTTTTGAATTACTATTCATAATAAATTCTGTACGTTTACCAAGATCATCTCAGATAAACCATCAGATAACTGAATGTCTCACAAAAGACCAATAGTGATTTTAATATATAATGATTCGAAAATTATCTGTTTGGATCCTTCGACTGGCTTAGTTCAACACATACAATGTGAAAGCCTTGTATAAAGTAGAATACTCTGTACCCAAAAAAGGATCTAGCTTATTCTGTTTCTTTTTTTTTCTTTTTTTTTTTTACCAATAGTGCAATAAGAAAGCAGCATTTCTCAGATGTTTCTCATTAGTCCCGACACTAACTACCTTCCAGATTAATGTGAAATCTCTCCTGGAAATGGGAAAATCAGTATCATGACACTGAGGCTGCGGAAACAAGTTTTATACGGAGGGGGGAAAAAAAACAAAAAAAAAGAATTTCACAGCATCCACATTTTCCTAAAAAGGCAATGATTCAGCAAAATCTTTCAACATCTGTGAAACTTGAAGCGTGCTGTGGGTGAAACATGGTCCTGCTCTGAGAAGAGCGGGGTCTCTCTGGGGGGCAGCGCTCGATGGCGTCGTGCGTGGGGCTGAGACGCTGCCCTGGTCTCTGCCTTTAAAGCGCGTGATGAAGCCGCGCCACAGGGAGTTTTCTCCCTTCCACTGTTTTATTTCTTTGTCGTATTTACTTCACAGAAATGTTTGCTAACTTGCTGGCGGTTAGGATGCGCTATCTTTTCTGCTTAAAACAGACATGGGCTAGCAATCATCCGGTGTTATGGCATTTACTGTTTGCAACGGATGCTGTAAAAACAACTGACAGAGCTGACTGAAAAATAAGTTGAAAAAATAGGTTCCATTTAGCGTTTTGCTTCAAGAGGTGAGAAGAACTTTTTAATCATATTTCTTTTCAGGTATTTTTTGGAGGACATGAACTCTTTCAATAAGATGGCTTTGATTTTTATGGTATTAGATGGAATGTACAGGAAGAGAGGTAGTAGTGAAATAAATCTACCTAAATGAGGTCACAAAATGGTTTCATATCTAAACTCAAAACCATTATGTGTGCTTTTTGCTCAAGTCATGATATCTTCACTGCACATAAAATATTTTTCTCTCCATATCACTGCACATCACAAAAAGGCCCAGGTTTCAGTGCTGCTCAGCTTGAGAGAGCTAAGCGCATGTTTGGCCTAGATCTTTATGGGGAGTAAATTAGTGCATTTTTATCAGCTTCTGTAGAGCAATAACTATTTAACCAACTACAGAGTGGGCCTGAATCTCCTAATTAATAAATAGTTTAAAATATGTTATTTCCCTTTAGAGTTGCCCCCCTCTTCTGCCTGCTTTTCCTGCATACTTTTTTTCTTTGAAATCAGCATTAATGCTAACATGTATAGACAATAGAGAAGCAGATTTAAATAAAGGCATTTGCAAGTTTAGGGTCAGGGATAGTGGGAGCAAAGGTGATTGAAATGCTGCTTACAAATCATCAAAGGCTTTATAGCCTTCTCGAAACCTATTTCACTGCCCTTATATAGGCTGCAGGGAATAAGGACTTAATCCAAACTAGGCTGTAATGTAACTTGGGTATCTTGATGTTTGACCTCCAAGAACTTCTGAAAAGCAGGCAGGTGAGCCTACAAGGAAAGGCATGAGCCAGGGAGCTCACCTACAAGGAAATGACTGCTTTTATTTTATTCGGAGATTAGTTATGAGTCAACAACACGTGATAGTGTAAAAGATTGGATATGCTAGGAAATGTACAGAGGGGAATTGTGTGCTTTTAAGCAGCTGGATTTTAAGAGGTTTCTGAAAAGGACTAAGAAAGGATTCATGTTTCAATATTTTTCTTGTTTTAAACGCTGCTAGAAAATAGCAAGAGTCTGTGTTTGTAAAACTAATTCTGTTCTTTATTGACGAAACCAGCTACTTCTGTTGTCTTAGACCTTTGCACATCCTCTGATTTCTTGCTGAGGAGTTCTCCATACTCCTTTTTTTCCTGCAACTGTGTTCCCCCTTCATATTCCATATAGGCAGATCATATGTTTCACTTGTTCTTTACATTTTATCCCACTAACTTTGTGAGGGACAGAGATCTCTTGTTCCTTTAGAGAGTATATTAATAAATAGCTGAATGAATAAGTTTCTGCAGAGCTTGTTACAAGAAAGGTCAACTTTGCAGAAGCAGAATAGCTTGAAAAGAATCCTTGAGTCATGTACAAGGAAAGTAAACTATAATTTCAAACAGCAAAAAATGCAAGCAAGCAGGATTCTGGCAAGTTAGGTCTAAAAGATAGGGAAAGATGAATGTGGTCAGTAAGTTGTAGGTCAGGTTAGTTGGAGGTTTTACATGAGAAATAGCTCAGTAGTTCAGAGCAAGAGAGTGAGGAGGTGCTTTGCAGTAAGTGGCAAATGCCAGATGCAATAGCTCCCAGCTGTGGGAGTCCTACAGTGGTCGAGGGGAGAACAAGTCAGCATTAGTATGTGGTCTTAAAGTGATGCACAGCGGGGAAGCGAGTACACAGGTAGTTCAAGGTGAAGGGAACCAGAGGGACAGTTTTGGATTCATTTTAGAATACAAGCCATCAAATGGGTCTAAATAAACTGGCAATACTTGGAGCCCATGAGCTGTTCACGA
>JAUBNY010000070.1:410814-425156 GCA_032275445.1 Crypturellus soui | reverse complement strand
CTTCAGCAACATAAGTCCGTTGCCATTGCCAGTTGCAATTTCAGTGACTTCAACAGATCATGATTTTCCTTTTTTTAAGACTTTCTTTCCCCCTCCTCCTCTGCAGTGATACGTTTAAACTGAAAAAGTGCAAGATCAAACCCAGCGTAAGGCAGACACCTCCTGCACTCCGCTCGCTGCCTCCTTTGTTCGCGCTTCGCTTCCAACCCTCCCCCTGCACTAAGCCGTAGTTTTCATTCCCAGCAAATCATAGGAGCAGATGCTCCCTTTGACATGTGGAGACAAGTCACAGATTTGGAGGCTTTCTCAATTTGTGTTGGCTAATGCAACAGTTATTACAGCTACATTCTCAATATTGGAGAAACAGTCTTCCCTCGCTTGCTTTGATTTCATGTCAACGTCGCTTACAGAAAACACAACAAGTGGCTATTACTTGTTTTACTGTCTCTAGTGTTAAGTTTATTTTAAGTGTCATGAAATTAATTTTTCCACTTTGGGTTATTTCTTGTTTATTAGTTTTCAGTGCAAAATGGTTGAACCTGACTTCTCCTCCTCCTTCAGCATCGAGAATCTGACAGTAGTGAACGTAGTGCAGGAGCAGAGAGTCGGTGCACTGGCAGGTCTGGGGACTGATGGCTGTTGTTAGTGCTATCAGGCAGGCACAATTCCTGAAGAATGTCATTGCCTTTGTCACGGAGAAGGGCCCTGTGTGCTGTACAGAAAAGCAATGAGGGCAGACAGCCCAGAGTAACCTCCAGGAATAGGAGACCTGTTAGAGTCCGTGTGTCACCAGCGCGCAGTTCACCTGGACACAGAGTTGGTACAGGGCGGGTGAACAAACTCGGGTTGGCTCTTCTCAGTCAAGATAATCTCTCTCAACATGACAGTTCTCTCTCAACCTAAACGTGTGGGTTTAGAGGAACTTCTGGTAAGACTGGATGTTATCATGTTAGCTTCAGCCAGCTTTCAGTAAACCTGTTGTGGCCAAAGACCGTGCCAGATTAATTTATTGTGATTTTTGACTTGGACATTATATAATTCTTTTGAGTCCTAAGAAAGAAGCAAGAGAAAAAGAGAGTCTCCTAGGTACATCAGGGCAGGGGGCCAAAAAAAATCGATCAGTGGTCCAAAAATCTATCCACACACAGAGAACTAATATTTAACACCACTAATAACAGTGTCTCTCATTTCTCAGTAATAAATGTGTGTGTGTGGGAGGTGCTCATTCATGTTGTAATTAGTATCTGTACTATATTGTATACATTGACTATAATGTATATCATGTGTATAAATATGCTGTTTATGGGTAAATACACAGGTCTGTGGCTTACAGCTTTTTGTACAGCATTGGGGGTATGAAAATGTGAGCAAGGCTTTCACCACCAGAGCATGTACCTCAAATCCTTTCAGATCCACGTAACGGGACAGCTAGGACTCCATTTCTAAAGCCCTAAGTCAAAGGACCATACGTGGTAACTGCCTGGCATGTAGTATTTTTCCCTTCGGAAAGATGAAGGGTTGAGATGACCTTGTCATTTCAAGGAGTCTACAGCGCTGATTTCAAACCTGATGCTCAGATCAGTCACTAAATCATTCCTCTGAGCTGATTCATTGCTTATTTACCCACCGTGAAAATAAGAAAAAGCAAGGCCCTTTAGTGCCCCTCTTGCATTTCAAAGCCTCTCCTGGTCTGGCCTTGCCGCGCACAACAGGCACCGGCCGTCCTTCCCGGTGCGGAAGCTGCTGCGCATCATTTAATCAATGATTCCAGAGCAGCAGCACCATTAATTAGCCCGCACCTCCCGCGGCGGCGAGCCAGCCCCTCACCGCGGCATCCGCGGGGCCTCTCCGGGGAGGCAGTGTCCCGATAACGCCTCCTCTCCCCCGGACACTGACTGGTGCCTCCCCCGGCTGTGCCCTCCACTCCTGTCTCCTGGAATGGCTCCCCATGGCAGCGCCACGCGCTCTGCCTTGGCTCCGGAGGGCCCCTCTCCTTGCCCCGCTTCCAGGGTGTTTCGGCCTCTGGCTGCTCCGTGCTGGAGCTGGCTCATGGCGCAGTCCACGCACACCAGTGACTCGGCAGCCGCCCGCTGCTGGCAGGAGGCGCAAAGCCTCCTTTCTCCGTGCCTTTTCCTCAGGGAATCGGTTAGTACGGGCGTTTCCTTTCCTCTGCTGGCTCCCGGTTTTCATTAAGCTTCTACGAGAGCGGTGTTTGCGAGACCCCTCTCCTGCAGACACTGTCAGGCGCGGTGGACGTCGGCTGGCAGGTTCAAGATCGCTCAGGTCAGGCCTGGCAGACAGGCGCGTACCACAACTACATTATTTTTACACACACACACCAGAAACCAAGCTAAATAAATGGTTTTGACAGTGTAATTAGTACAGACGTTTGTGAGAAAAAACATACTGATAAAAGTAGCTTTAATTTGATACCTGTTTGCCTGCGGTAAGACTTTTGCCAACACCAAAATCTGTTAAAAGCGCACCAAAGTGCACCCCGGGCCCCGCGGAATTAGTGCGGAGATGGGCCGGCCCGCAGCAGCCAGACACCACCCAGGACAACCTGCTTACTACCAGGAAAACGGGAGGAAAACTCTGCCATTTACAATTGTTAGTATAGAGTGATTAGTTTATAACTACACAAACAAGAAACCGCTCATGGTCTTTATTATGGTTAATATGGAGTAATGAGCTTATGCTGCTGCCTTTGTACTGGAGTATCTCAGTTTATTAATTGCAGGTGCCTCAGAATGTCTCTGGCTCTTCCCATCTAGGCATCTTCCTGCCCAAACAGCAGCCGTTAAAATAATAAACGTAGATGCAAATTGCCCACAACCTCAAGAGAAGTAGGTAGCTCTAGTTTTGTGGACAGCATCTCCTCGTTACTTTTTCACAGCATTAAGTGATACTGAAAACCAACCATTTTTCACAGAATTTCTGAGATTGGAATGGACCCCTGGAGATAATCTCATCCAAGCCCCTTGCTCAGAGCAGGGTCACTTACAGCAGGTTTTTCAGGACTATTTCCAGTCAGGCTTTAAATATATTTATGTACAGAGAGAAACTCCTCAGCCTCCCTGGGGAACCTGCTCCAGTGTTCAATCACCCTTACAGTATAAGAAAATATCATGTTTAAATGGAATTTCTTTTACATCAATTTGTGCCCATTTCCTCTTGTCCTGTCAGAGGGCACTGCTAAGAGTCTGGCTCCGTCTTCTTTACCGTCCCCTTCCTCTACTGCCTCTGTGCCCCACGGGCTCCCTGCTGGCTCGTGGTCATCGTGGCACCAGGAGCTGCAGGGCCTTTGCTGGAGAGCTGCTCTCCAGCCGGTCGGTCAGCAGGCAGCACGTACCGTCTGGTGTTAGCTCATAGCCCTCAGGTAGGTGTCCTGTGACAGCAAGCTTGCTCACACTGCGTCCCGTCCAGCACACAAAACGCTCTCTCCATTGAAATTTCCCTGTTTATGTAACGCTCATCAGGAAATACTGACTATATGGCATATAATCTCACATGTGTAGTGTGTTCGGTGGCAGTTGCTTGAGTCTATCCAGCTGCTCACACGAGACGGTGTCTCCGAGCCTGCCCTGCGCCGGACAGGGCAGGAGCGGGCTGTGGGGAGGAGCAGGGCTCCGTGGTGCAGTGAGGGACCTGTCCTGCCGCGGGCACGGCTCTCTGCAGGAGCTCAGCCTGGTGCCACAAGCTGCGTAGGTGGCCCGGTGGCTTCCTGAGTGACTTTACTGCTCCGCCTGGCAATCATTTACTGTATTCTCCTGGAAGCCCTTTCCAGCTCCGTATACCTGTTTTTCCCTTGCAAAGTAGTGTCTACCTCTACCTTAATGAATTAATGCTTGAAGATTCTAAAATAAGGAAGTGCCCTATAACTGCAAAGTATTCTTTTTATTAGTTCCACATATGCTATTTTGATCAGACTCTTCAGCTGCAGAGCTATGAGGAGTTCTCACAGCAGGCAGCTGTGGAGGTTATTTTTTCTCCACCAGTTTGAGCCCCTAGGAGTTAATGATTGACTGCTAATAGGTTAATTCCATTAAATAAAGGGAAAAGGGGGAGAGGGTTGTCTGATGGGAAACAGACAAAGAAGGAAGATATCCAAGGCAAAGTGAATTCAGATGAATATAAGTAACTATCTTATGGTAAGTGTTGGAAGTAGATCCGAGGAATGGGAGAAGGTTTATAATATTTCATGCAGTGTGAAGGTTTGCAATGAATTTTGTGTTACACATTGCCCGCTTTCAGTTCAGTATGTAAGAAAGAAACCTCTATAAGAACAAGCAGTGAAATCTATCTTATAGCCAGTAGAGAAGTTCTGCAAAGTAAATGTTTATAAACCTTTCATATGAAGTTAATGATGCTTATTAAAACGTTAAAAGCAGTCATTCACAACAGCTCCCATTTTTAAGAGCAGTTTTACTATCACACTCTGCTCTGTGAATTAATGGGCAGCTAAGTTACTTACTTGGTTTACAGTGAATGTTGGCCAGGTTACATAATTTGGGTCATGAAATATGTAGAAGTTTGAGCATTTGCAATTATTTTGCAAAGTCTACAAGATCTGTGGTGATCTGTGTGAAATTGCCCCTAAAATTATTAACATTGATAGTTTCTATATTAAAAAGATCCCAAATTTCTTTATAGAAGTACATTTATATTATTTTTTTCCCTCTCTGATATATAATCACTTCTAGGTTTGTGAAACTTGCCATTATATAGTTGACTGCACAGGAGTTCAGGGCTGGAAGCAGGAATACGCCAGTCAAAACTTCAGGGAATATGTAGGTAGATGCGATTTATGCTTAAACAGCCTTGATTTGGACTAGGACAGCAAGCTCTTACGTGACTCAAATCACCATCCAGTAGGAATAGATGGAGTTAGACTTTCAAACTCTGCATACGTGTGAATTGGAAAAATGCTAACAATTAATGTTAGTGCTAAACGTTAACAGTTTTCTGCTTGCTTTGAATAAGTGTACCTCATTAGAAGCCGCTACAGAAATATATTGTGTATGTAGCATGACTACAATTTAGCAAAAAGCATAAGCTTGCTGATATTACAAGAGCCTACATATGGGCCTAAATTTAAGCATATGTTGTTTACTGTATAAAAAAAGACTACTGAATCTGAAATGTAAAAAACAAACAGATAATTTTTCAAAAAGTACTAAAAATGCTAATAACACTTCTAGCAGTCACTGTGCACAACGCAGAGAACGCCGGTGAATCCTCCTCTCATCCTTGCTCTTCCTCCTCTTCCACTCCTCCAAGGGGCTCTTTGCACAGTGTAACCCACTCACTGCATGTGCTTGCCTGTGCCTTGTGCACCAAGCAGAGGAAATCTGTGACTTTAGCTGTCTTTAAATACTTAGAAACACCTAGAAATATTTTCACATTCAGCCTAAACTTGCTTAGCAAGGATATAATTTCCAGAGAAAAGGGGTGACGAATGTAAAAAAATAAAAAATAAATCTGATAGCTGAAAACCCTAAATTTTACACAGCTAGTTTTGCAAGGAGAAAGTCCTACCAGAAATCCTGTTTTCCCCATTTTTTGAGTAGAGTTTCTAGCCTGCTGTTAAAACTCATGATTCCTTACAACTGCTAAATGATATTTTTTCCCCCCTTTTTCCTTCCTTGTTCCATTGGTATATGTCCAAGGTGGGAGGAGAAACCGTGAACAGAGATTTGTTTTGGGATATAGGATAAAAATATCATTGCAGCCCAAAAATGTTTCAAGGGATTCACGGGCAGATGTATAAGCTGAAGCTATTTTTACTGTTTGTAAATAATTAACTGGCCTTAAAATTGGTAATGTTTTAAGATTTCAGTTGCACTCTTTTACTGCAGCATGAGAACAAGAACAGTCTAGACAGTTCTTTTGACCTACGGCTTCTGTCATCCTGACCTCTAGCTTACCTTTCTTTTAAGTATCTCTAGTCCTCAGACAGATAGTAGTCTTTAATACAGTAATTCAAAAGTACTTTATTTCCTGAGTTCTTACATCACATCTTCTTAAAATATTCTCGCAGAGACTAAAGATCTGGTAAATTTCTACAGGAACCTGTTCTAGACCCAGTGGTTTGATTACTTTCATTAATATTTGGACAAATATAGTATATAGTCACATAATTTGTGAACTAAGACCAAAATGCATGGGTTTGGATGCAAGCACTTTGAAAGACAGAGTTGTGAATCAAACTTGCCCTGGTAAATTGGCCTAATATCAACAAGACTACAATCAATTAGTGCAACAAAAAACAGGACACCTAAAAGCTTAAAAATACATTACAGGAGTTATAATAGATCACAATCTGATTTATGTGTCAAGAATGTGATGCTGGAAAAAAAGGCAAGTTTTGGGGTGTACTAGCAAGAATTTCGTATTAGAAATCAGAAGAATCTGTATTGCTCTGCACAGCTGGACTGAGAATTCATCTGATATGTAATTCTGGACAGTACACTGTACAAAAGATGTGTAAATTTAGAAAAACTAATGAGGGAAGCAGAAACCTTGGTAAGAGGTTTAGAAAATATAGCATATGAGGAAATTGTGAATGAACTGTGCTTGATTATCACAGAAAAGAAAAAAATTGCAGGAAATATGGATCTTTCAGATATTATTTAGACATTATTAAGTTGGGAATAATTATGCTTAATGGCCGGTGAGTGATGGCAAAAATAAATTGGCTTAATTTTTAAGCTCTGGATGTTCAAAATAGGCCACAGGTTACATAGCAAGACTGTGGTAGCCTCCCTCACCAGTGTTTTTTAAGAACTGTTAGAATATGTTAGGGATGATTTAACTAGTCTTGATTCTTCCTTCACACAGAGGGTTTGACTAAGTGATCTCTTGAGATCTCTTCTAGTCTTATGTTTCTGTGATTTTAATCTGCACAGAATTCTCTGTAAGAATCTGGGTCATCTATCCATTTTTTATGCATAAAATAAAATCCTAGATACATGTATGACTCCATAATATACTATACAAAGCATATTTAAAACTGTCCTGTTATAACCATGTAGAGAAAATAAACATATTTGGAATACACCGTATACTTTAATTAAAATAAAATAGAACTAGGTAAGAGAACAAAATATTTACTGTCATTTCTTCAAGTCCAGCAGCACAAAAATGCATCTCAGCATTTAGGTGCTAATAAATAATGCTTTTTTGATGCTTAATAGAAATTGCTGTCAGCTGCAAGTTCTCACTGTTTTTGCGAAATGATTTGTTTAATAATAATTTTCAAGTCAGTGTTGTTTGTTCTCAGTTCTTTAGATCAGATTTGCTCCAAATAAAAGGTAAGCCAGTGATGACTCCAGCATCACTTATTTCTGTCAGGAAATGAAAATTATACTTTCTACCTTCTGAAGTTTAGAGCAAAAGTCTCCTGAGTCCTCACAAGAGACTAACTCAATCTGATTTTGCAGAGTTTCCTGTAGATGGTTAAGTTTAGACAAGTGTCAAAGCTGCTTAAAAATCACCACTTCTGTTAATTACTTGTAGGTAAGAACTTGTAGGTACATCTTTTAGACCAATTCTCTTCTAGAAGAGCCCCAATGTTGCAGTTATTTCTGGTTTTTTTTTGAAGAAAGGGAATCTTAAGGAAACAGAATTTAGTCTTTAAATTGTGGTCAATAGAAAATCACATGAATATGTTGCAGTTACCCACTTTGGAATGGCTTTTTGGAAACTGTTCACAGAAATAACTCTGCACATTGACACATGCATTTTTTTTCAAAATTACAGACAGGACTGGGCTGGAAATTTGCATCCAGGATTTCTGCTAATTAAAAAAAAAAAAAAAAAGGATTTCACAAAGTATGACAGTTCATACTTAATTGAGTCCATGATGCTTATGAAAATATTGATCATTTCTTTAGGTGTATAAATTAGTGGAGGGAAACCTGAATTTATGTCTTTAGGACCATGCAGTGAAACAGCTAAGTCTATAGATGTCCGATTTACTACTTGGAATGATAAAAGCATGGTAAAAAGCAGCCACTACTTGGCTGCTTCAATCTGTGTACTTATTAAAACGAGACAGCATGTGAAACAATGATATAATCCTTAACTAACAGTTTATCTTGCATGAAGGAAAATACCATTATATCAGTCTTGATGAAACCTAATTGCTATTTGACTGTGATCACATTAGCTCCTTTGTGCTCCTAAAGTTAAACTTTAAAGGTGAATTCCTGGGTGCATTAATAAGCTTAGCTTATATCAGAGGCTTCTTGAGGAGGAGTATTTTGAGAGTTGTGTTGATGAAACATCATTTTGATCACTTATACTAGGTATTAGACTTGATTAAATTCTACAGAAGTCATCTTCATGACAACAACCTTTTTTTCTTCTGCTCACACACTCACAAAAGGAAATCCCTGGATCCCAACTGTGCCTGTAATGAAGGTGAATTGCGTTTAATGACTTAAAGAGAGCCATTTTGTGCTTAACAGTTTACGGATTGCAAATTACCCTGTAAATACTCTGTTTCTGGATCAAATTAATTGTATAACAAGTTAAGCTGAAAGGCAGAGAATATTCTTTGCTATTTGAGCTCCCATGGCCTGACAGGTTTTTGTAAAATCCATCTCATAGGCTTCCCCTTACCGCCATACAAACACTTAAACACAGGCGTGGAACCCGTGATGGATGCGGATGTTGCTGCTTGATATGTAAAACAATAAGTTGTTATGACATTTAGTGGACTTTGACTTGCTTGCCTTAGTTAATAAATCAGTGCACTGGAAATTGCACAACTTCACATTTAATGCCCACAACTCATTAAATTAAAGATAAATGGCCAAGTTAAGCTCACCTGTAATTACTGTGGACTTACACAGGAGCTGCCCCTGAGTTATAGCTAGCCTCGGTGTGGTTTACTCGTCAGATGCTGGATCCAAAACATTTTCAATTGCATCAGAGTCCGGTGTCAGCAGACTTTGAAATGATCATTTGGACTCTGAAATTGAGGCAAACAAGAGGGTGAGAAGAAGCAGCAGGAAAAGGGAACTGATTTCCCCACAGTCAGGAGATGAATGGCAGCACACAAAGCATCCCCTGGTCCCCAAGATACTTTATTTTCCAGTAACTCAGAAACTGTACCACCCCTAATAGCAGAGTCTATATTCTCTATTTTTACCCATTACCCAAAGGAAAATTTCTTGAAAACTGTCACAGTCTATCTGAGAAGAACCGGGGTCAAAGTCAGGGATTAAAGAGTGGCTGTGGTGCTTAACTGATTTTCAAGGAAGAGCTGGAGGCCACTGATTTTGGATCAATACAAAAACACATAACTCAGTGGTGACTAAGGCCAGCCTTAATGTTCAGCAACAGGGAGGTGAGCCAGATTCATAGAGGGCATGAAAATATTTCATTTGGAAAATGTCCCTAGAAACCACCTCAAACCTCTCCTATCTCACCACTTCTGTGCTCAGATGGTGCTCTGGTTTTCACTGCACCATTTCTGCAGCCCCGCACTGAGGAAGGGCCGTGTCAAAGGTACGTCCTGGCCCGCCGGCCCCGCTGGTGTGCAATGCAGGTGTGCAATGCTGCATCGGCCTGGGCCTCCCACCCTGCAGGACTGGGGTCTGCTCCCAGGGACTGGCAGTGGGAACACTGTGTCTGATCTGTGGACAACAGATCTTATATCTGAGGCTGGCTTTTAGAGGAGAAAAGGGGGAATTACAGGCTCAGGTAGGTTTAAGTGAGGCAGAAATGATCAAAGCTCAAAGCAGGAGCTTTGTTGGACTGCCCTATACGTGAGCCTGGTGAAAACCCATCTAGAGAGAGCCATCTGGCCTTACTGGTTATACACAAAAGTGCATCCATTTGACTCAATTATGTAATATTTTTAAATGTATTTTGGTTATGGAAATCCGTACAGCAACTTGAACTTGGTTTATGGTGTTCTGTAGTACTGGCTGAGGTGTGAATGCCAAAGAAACCTATATTGGCTGTTAGAGAACGAGGAAAAACACCGACTGCCACTTCAGCACTGTGGTCGTGTCCCCGCAACCGTCTGGACTGGCTACCTAGACCATGCCTGGTAACTTCCAGCTGGTTTGAAATAGCAGTTTCAGTATTCAGATGGTTAAATGGTCTGCTGAGCTTACCACCTTGTGCTTTGATCTGTGTGAACAGGGTATTTGAATTAAAAGTGAACATGAGGAAGAGAATGAAAAAAACAGAATACACACATCTCCAAACAGGCATTAAAAAGAAATAAAGAGGAGGCATTTTGTATTTTACCGATTCTTGTCCCTCTTGAAAATCTGGCTCATTGCTTCTCATTAAAAGGTTAGGTTGTAAAATTTAAATTCTTGTTGTCAGTGGGATACCAGGATGCTGTGAGTGTAATAAACAAGATAGAAGAGCTCATGAGGAAATTATTAATTCTGTCTTTACAGCATGGCTATACAATTATGTTGTGTGTAAATCATGGGCCAGGTATAGCAGAACAAAGAGAAAACAAAATAATGAAAAGCCCCCCTGAAGCAAATATTGTTCATTTTACACACTGAAAGGAACAAGAGTCACAGAAAAGTCATTGTATGTGATCATGTAATCAAAGACTATATCATAGCAGATTTCCACAAGGGGGCCAAAAGAAAAAGTTGCATAAGCAAATTTAGTTGTAGTATTTACTAACTTTAAAGTACTGAACTTTGAATCTTACTGATGCTTTTATGCTTTTGATATGTAACTTCTGTTCCTCAGCCCCTGCTTATTTGCTGCACATATTTCTGCTGCTCTCTGAAATTGATCAAATCCTGCCTCAAGAAGTAGGTGTCCTCCTTGACTATAAAAAGTGCATTTGCATTGTATAAATAAGAGCCCTGAAAAGAATACAAACGAGAAAGGTTATAACTGTGGGGCTGAGCTATAGCCGTACTGAGGTAAAACAGATTGGCTTAATTGCAAGAGCTTTGCATGATGAGGTTCTGGTGGGAGAGTATCTGATTACTTAGCCAGATGTTGTGAGTTTACCCTGCATGTGAGCATGATGGCACAGCTCATTTGCTCCTCAGAGCCCTGCATTATTAGGCAGGGAGTTGGAATATTTTAGTCCCCACAACCTTGAACAGGGGGCTAATCCTGAGTAAATTTTTGTGCTTATTTTTTAACATAGACAGCAAACTTTGTTAACATAGCTAACTTTAATTGGAAAATGTTCAGCTGTGGAAGAAGATAGAAGGCTGCTAGGGCTGTAAGTAATCTGTTTTTTTTTTATTATTATTATTATCTTATTGCATTGTTTTTATCAGTTGTTGTTTCCCTTGCTGCCCTCCCAGTAGGACTGATGGTGTGTGGCTGTGATACTTGCTGTGAAATATCTCTGTTGCCTTGTGCCTTTTTTTTGTTCAAGCGTGACAGAAGTCACGCTGGGTGAACTGGAAGGTGGCAGAAAGTAAAAAATCTCTTCCCCTCTTGTCTTAAACTGTTGCTTAGCCTTGCTGTGCTCTGATGAGCAGTTGCTGTGTGCCCCCTGAGCGGCGGGTGTGCTCCAGCGGGGATGGAAGTGACCTGTTTTAGAGGAAGGCGCAGGTCTGCTCCGCTGCTTTGCTCGCACGTAGCGCGCTTGTTCCCGCAGAGACGGTCCCTGATGTCGGGGCAGCAGCGCGTGCTGCGGGGCAGTGCAGGGCATTCGGGGCCAGCACGTGTTGCACTACAGTAGACCGGACTGTTAGCATTGAGTAAATTACACCTCCCTTTTCTGCTATAGGTGAGCTGATATTTTTAGCAGCCATGCGAAAATATAGATGAGGAAAAGGGCTTGCCGGTGTACTGATCTTGCTAACACTTTTGTGGACCAGGTCTTTGGTTTACCTCCCTGGGATTCATCTGTAAGTGTTGGCACCAGGCATGGTACAGGCACCCAGGCCCTGAGCAGTGACTAAAAGAGACTTCAGCCCTCGTAGAGTGAGGGGTGTGTTACTGTTACAGGATCCTCAGTCATACGGCTGCTCTAATTTAGAGGTGTATTTTTTTTCTCCTGAAGCAAGCAAAATGCAGTATTAGCCTGATTTGTGCAGGCATCGGGCTGCAACGTTGACTGAGCATTTCCGCCGCACTCCTGCAGATTGGTGTGTGTATTTATTGGAGTTGGTGTGTATCAATTCAAACCACTCTGCTCCAAAGCAAGATGGATTTTGCTTGTGCAAACCACTGTTTACAGAGACTTTGGTGTTACATATGACAGCGAAATAAATCTTGTCTGCCTCTGGGGTTTCAAATGTATTACTGTCTCTTTGCTTCCTCACGACTCAAAACTCTCTTTTCTAACTCGCAGAACTAATATGTTTAGCAACTGGTGTACCCAGGAGTTGGGAAGATTACAGGGCATTATGCCTGCAACGTGAACTGAAGGGGAGTCCTAACTACCCTCTCAGTTGGCATTTGCCACTGCTGTCCTGGTTTTAAATGTGCATTTTGGTCCCTGAAACTTTTCTGTCCTCCTCTTGCTCACATGTTCTCTGAACTGGTAGTCATTTGTTGTATGCCCACGGGACTGGGACCTGATGCACGAGGCACAGATGAAGCTCTGTTTACTTGACTTGCTTGTGCAGTAAGGGCAGAGTAAAGTGAAGAACTTCTTGAATGGCAAAAGGGTGGGAGGGGAAACATGGAGCTTTCATTATCAGCTTGGATGAACACAAGACCACAAGAGAAGGACGGCCTTGAGAAAAGGTTCAAGTAACAGGAGAAAAAAAAAAAACTGTGGAATGGTACATAGCCTGGAAAAGCCTTGAGGGGACTGGGAACTGTGGAAAGGAAGCAGCTGCATGAATGAAAATGGGTATCTAAGCTTTGTGAATGGAAAATGAAGTGTAATTGGTTCCTATTGTTAGTTTTCTCACGAGCTAAAGTGGAGAATTGCTTAAAGTGTGGGAGTGGCTGTCAGTGCTGCTGATGACAGCCACGTGCAGGTAGTGAGCTGCGTTTCAGACTGGCATCGTTAGCGGGTAGAGCTGCCGCCAGCTGCACCAACTGCTAAGAGCCAGCACATGGGACAGGGTCTGGACGCTGGTAGAGTTTCTGGCACATGTGTGTGGTGGTTGTGACTTTCTCTGGTGGTGGACTCTCTCTTTGGTCGCTGCTGTGGTAACTGGTAAGCCAGAACTAAGGAATGTCAAATGTGTGAAGAGATGCAGAGGGTGAAGTGGGACCTTGAGGTTCTGGTCAGAGCACTAAAAGCTTTTGGAACTGCCTATGTTACCATTTACAAGTATTGTGGCAGCTGCAAATTTAAATGAAGAAATGGTCATGAGCCCGAGATCAAGAGCTGGCCAACAGTGGAGGTACATGAAGAGGGGTTTGGACTAGATGATCTCCAAAGGTCCCTCCCAACCTCAGCCATTCTGTGACCCTGTGACAGTTGCCCAGGGGAACATTGCTTTCAGCTGGCCCCAGAAAGGAATTTCTTGCTTATCGCCCCCGAACTCCACGTGAGTTTCTCCCAGTCCATGCCCCGCTTAGAGGCAGGAAGTTCCCAGTCTCTTTCCACTAATGCAAACAGTACCACCCCAGAGAGGATGGCTCAGGAGAGGAGTCCATGCAGCCCAGCAAAAGAAGTCCTTTGGCCCACACAACACGTGTTTGCTGCTGCAGTGGAAAGAGCAGTGGTAAATATGAGATAAAAACAAGGGTAAACACTGAAAGTCATCAGCAAATGCTCCCAGAGGGCTGTCAAACCCAGAGGTCAGAGGCAGCATGAGAGAGACCTCTAAGTAAAATGGGCAAGGACCATGTATCCAATGTACCAGAAGCCTCAGGTGAGGGGGATGGAGATCCAAATCTGAAATGAGCAGTTGACTCCTGCCTTTTGAAGGGGTTTGAATCTGAAAACAGCAGATCAGCAATACCAGGGACATGAAGAGATTTGCACTCCAGTCCAGAATCCTTTTTGCATGTCATCTCATTTTTCAGTTCCAGTTGTAACGAGTAGCAGAAGAAAAGCTTGAAGACCTTTGCTGACTGCTCGTACAGCTGCAGAGGATCAGCTGCCAGTTCAATAGTGGGGGCTGAGTTGAGGCTGAAACCAGGAGGGATAAGATTATAAAAATGCTGCAGATAGGAATGGCAGCTTATAAGGGAAGCTTGCTGTGCAGATGGAGTGAAGAAATCATTGAGGATTTGTTAGGATGAGCCTGATCTTGTGGCATGTGCAGGTTCCCCAAGGACTCCTCACCTTTTGAGCTGCGCTGGATAAATGTTGCAACCAAAACCTGTTCCTGGGGTTTTGTGTTCTTCCTGTGGCTGTTTGTGACTTTCTTCCCCTCTGCTTCAGTGTTTCCCCTGATGCAGATGGAGGTTGCTTGGCTCTC
>JAUBNY010000070.1:398211-408273 GCA_032275445.1 Crypturellus soui | reverse complement strand
GCCTCCCTCCGCTCCGCTCCCGGGGGAGCCCGCGCCGCCTCCCCGTGCGCCCCGCTCCGCTCCGCCCCGCGCCGCTGCCTCCGCCGCGCTGATGAGCTCCTGGCGGCGGCCGTGCGCCCTCCCGCTCCTCGCGGCCGGCGTTTCCACACGCCCTCCGTGAGGCGATCACCTTGCGCTGGGCAAGGATTTGCCTGGGAATTTCTTAGGACGCAGCGGCTGTGCTGTTGTAACTAGTGTCATCCTCACAGCAGACCTTTCGACTGCAGGGCTTATCTCTGCGCACTGGGAAATGTCTGTGGTGTTGGGGAGGTTTTGGGGTACTTCGCCTCGCTGTGAGGCGGGCCGCGCCGATTCGCTGTGAGGAGCGGAGCGCCTGCCCTCGGCTCGGCGGCCGCGCGCAGCGCTGAGCTCATCGGCGAGGAGGGGCCGGCGCTCCCGAGCACAAACGCGCTCTGTAGTTGGAGCCCGCACAAATTGCCAGGGTGGAAAAGAGACCTTGCAGCCTCCCTCCCTCTCTCTCTCTATCTGAAAGAGCAGCAGTGTTTCAGCGCCGCTGCCACGCCGGAGCTCAGCTTTGCCGAGCACGGTGTTTGCGTCCTCGCGGCGACGCTCCGAAGCTGCGTCCGCGTGGGCTGTGTCGCGCGCCCACAGCAGGCGCCCCGAGGGGCAGGCTCCGGCCGCTCCGTGATCCCTGGCAAAGGGAGGGAAGATGACCGGACAAAATAGAAAGGATAGAGCTTTGCTTTTCCCTAGCCCGTTTTTCCCTCGTCAGCTGCCACGAGTAAATTTAATTTATAATAGGGAAATAAATCTAGGAAGATATTAACGTTCAGAGAATTGTTTTTAAAATGAGTTTTAGGAAGGAAACAGGGCAAGGGCAGGGAGGACTGATTCCGCCGCTGACGCCCTCCACACCTGCGTGCTGTCATGAGGATGAATATGTGGTATGCTTCAGCACGTGGCTTTTGCTGAACCCGCCTGGCTTTTGCAGGGGGGTTAGCACCAGGAACATTGGAACTGGGGGTTTTAGTGCATTCCCAGCTTAGTGGACCCTTGTCAAGCTTGGGAAAGCTCCTGCAGGCCAGTGAGGTTAGAATAAATCTTGTCTATGGAGGCAGTTGGCCGTTCCCTGGTGCAGGACACAGACTGCTGCATAGCATGCAGGCTTGCCTTGGTGTGTGCCCAGTGCAACAGCTGTTAGCCCTTCCCGGGCAATACCTGCTCCCCGGAAAGGCTTGGGGTCCCCTTAGGGGAGAAGTGTTCAGGAGTCAGGCGCTGCGTGGTGGCTGTTACTTAGAATGGACATGGGGGTCCGGGAAGTGTTGGTTGTGCAGGACAGCGAGTCACACTGACTGAGGATTGTGCCGGGCTCGTCTGGTAGGCAGGGACTTGCACTAAAGATTAAATGAGAACAGCAGTTCTCAAAGAGATGATGTATTACAAAGAGGTTGATTCCTTCATGTTAAGGGTTTCACTATGCGTTGTGATGGTATTGTCTCTTTTTCTAAAGCAGACTCTCTCGCGTCCTTTATTGATATTCAAGAAACTAATAGTCTCTCACGGTTCAGTAAAATATTTCCTTACTTCAGCCAGCCAAGCAGCCTTTATTGTTTTACATCTAATTACCTGCAAAGGAGTTGCGCAATTCTGAATAAAATACACAACTGAGTGATAGGCAGATATTTCTTTTATCTGTAAGACAGAAGCTGCTGAAAAAACAAATATAGATTTTGAAGTGTCTTGATCACCAGAAATTTCGGAGTAAAAGCTAAGCTAGTGACCATGATAAAATTGGCTTTGGTGTGTGATAGGTAAAGTAAATACTCTGGAGGGAACAAGATTTGACTCCAGATTATTTGGGGATAATGAGTGTGCAGCTTTCAAAGCAGAATCTTACCTTTTCTGTGTGCTCCATGGGAGGTTAAATGTCTTTCTGTAAAATAATGTGACTCACTGCTGCAGACAGTGGTGCATCTGTTTCTCTTGCAGATTTTGCTCTGGTCTCTCTCAAACTGTTCAGATTTCTCCTGAGGACTTGGACTTGATGCCTACTTATTCTTAGGGGCAGATCGAAATACTCCTTGTTCAGGAATATCTTGTGGAGTGAGTAAGAGCATTAGTCAGTAATGCTCTGCACCTTTTAGATATTAAGCAGTGTTTTATAATATTTTTAAAAATATTTCTATTCCAACAACTGTTGAAAAAAAGTAAGTCTGCTAAAGGAAAAAAAGCCCAGTCTTGCAGGACAGGGCTCTTCATGCAGAAGAGATCTCAGATACAAGACCTTAAAAGACCTTTCTGTTTTTTTTTTTTTTTTTTTTTTTTTTTTTTCTCCCCTCCTTAACTCATGATAAAAATTCATATAGTTTGGAAAAATCATTTGAAATACTGGCCATTGGTAAGCTCCTCTACCTTTTTCTGATGTTCTATATTAGTGGTAATTTGTGTGACCAGCTACACAACTTCCAATATTATTTTTTCTCTTTCATAGCTCAGAAACTGGTTTTGATTGCAGCACTTTCCACTCAGCATAGTAATTTTAAATGTCCATTCTGTAAATGCTTCAACATTGTGAATTTCTACATTTCCCCCACCTTTGCCTATTCTATTAAAACCAGCTACTCTCATTTTCAGAACTGTGAGAGATAAGTGTAAAGGAAGATTGCCACTTCTATCATTTGTAACAAAGAGCCGCGAAGAAAGAAACAGACTTGGGCTTCAAGCTTCTTTTGTAGATTCAAGGGCTTGACCCTGAATCTTCAAACAATTTCATTAAGATACTCACATTAAGAATGCTATTTCTGAGTCAAGGTCTGATGGAAATGATTATGAAAGGTCTGAATAAGTCTATTTTGACTAAATGCTGTGCTTATGTTCTGAATCGGGTTTTCTGTTTTGAAAGATATAGTAACATTTACAAATTATAGAATGTGACAATGGCAAGGTTTCTTTCGATATGGCTACGGATGGCTAAAGAATGCAAAATATGATATACTTTTATTTTTTTTTCTGCTTGAGTAAATGAGTTCAGCTATATTCTCTAGTACCTGACTCAAAGGCGGTATAGTGCATGATAATAATGGAAATTTGTTTAAGAATTCATATATGTGAAGAAAATAAAAGGTTTTTTCTTCTCTGAAAAGTTATTTCTTTTCTGTGTTATGAATTGAATATTAGATGATATCTAACTACTTCACCTGGAACATAAGCCTATAATTGATAAAAATGTGATGTGCTCAGACTTCCCCAAACAGAAGAATCATATTGTTTTCTGCAGGTTGCATGACCAAGTAGGAGTAATGCTTTTGCACCAACAGTACATTATTAACTCATTTTTGGTCTGGAATCTACTCTAACCCCCATGCCTTTCAGAAGAGCTGCTCTCTAATCGCTCTTCAGCTTATTCAAACGAGAGGAGACAGGACTTTTCTAATTAAAGACAAAACGGAACCAGGAAACCTCTTGGCAGTTTATAAGGTATGAATTGAAGGGACTTACAGATTTCCTCCGAGCTACTATTCCTTGACAATCCTTCCTCGCTAAGCAAAATTTTTCTGGGTCCTTTCTTAGCATGTTTCCTTCAGATCTGGATATCCTTGAATCTCTCCTTCCAGTTGCACTTTTGATAGTTACTGCTGACCTCGCTGATTAGGTTCTGGGATGCAAAGTTCTAGGACCCATCTGGTCCACCTCAGCAGGTGGCTTCCTGCTGCAGCTCCGAGCGGATCATTCAGTAGAAAGATCTGATCCACCTTCTAATTTATTTCGCAATGAGCCTTTGTACTATAAGATATGATTATAAACTGGATATAATCATTTACTTACAATTCACTTTCTTCTTTTTTCTTATGAAAATGCCACAAAGTGCTTTATTTAAGTCTACTTCCATTTTATTTATACAGCACTGTTCTTTGTCCCATTGCTTTGTGCAGTGTCCCATTCACTGCTTTGTCCCGCAACCCTGAATTCCATTTTTGAGTTTTAAAATTTTCAACAAATTTTTTGAATCTCTTTTTCAAATAAGAGGGGTAGGATTATGCGAAGAAAACTCTGCATTATTTTCCTCCCTCCTTGACCAGTCATGACTTAAGCTGACTAGGTTACAGTACTGCAAAAAGCACAAGGAGCACTGTAGCACAAAGGTGTGCCCAGGGTGCAGTTCTGGAGAGCAAAGGGGCATGCCTCTGGGTGTCATGCTACAAACATGAATGTGACAATGTGAGTGTGGTCGTGTAACACCTGCGATGAGTCCAGACCAAGTCTTCTCTGCGGAGCACTTCTGCCCTCATTACACCCATTGTGGTGGGAACACATCCCATGTGCACTCAGCAAAGTTAACAAATCTACCTCGGTAGAGGAGACTTTTTCTTAGAACACTTTTCCATAAGAAGTTTAATTGGTGGATACAAGTTAAAAATGCTTCTGTTCCTCATGTAAGCCAGACTTTTGTAATAGCCTTTCCCATTCTGAAGGCTTTACCAGCAGAGCTGTAATGAAGACAAACCCAAAAGTAGCTGTAATATTCAAACTTTGGTTCCCCAAGCAAAGAAATAATTCACAAGGAACATTGCAGTGTACCATCCATTTCTGTTGCCTGGAGAGTTCCCATTCCTATTATGTCCGTTCAGTCTTGAACTGGCCACTATGCAGAAATAGCAGGTCTCTTGCAGAAAGGAAATAGTGAAAAAATTCCACTTCCTTGGGATCGTGACCAGGTGGCACACAGGCTGCTGTTGTTTCAAAGAGAAAGGCAACATCTGCACAGTTATCAGCTAGAGTTTATGTCTTATGATCGGGATCCCCTGAGGGGACTCTGTGCTATATTGTGTCTCCTCAGGCTGCACGCAGCTCGTAGAAGAATTCAATGCAAACCACAGTGGCGTCCTCGATTAATTAAGACTATTGTCAAAAATACTTAAAATGAAGCACATTGATCCAGCACACCTGATGAGAAATGAATTGTTTTAATCAGCCTAACAGATTTTGCAGGAAGGTTGCTCATAAGGTTACTAAAAGTGTTGTACTGTCTCCTCGGTCGTATTCCCCCAGCAGCGAGTAAATTGAGCATTTCCAGGCTCTTATGAGCTACATCTTAATTACAGAAGAAGGTAGCAGTGCTCAGACTATTATAAGGAGAATAGCATATGAATTCTAAGCCAGAAAGCTGGAGGACTTGAAGCCTTTCTGAACATTATTAAGTCCACTCCAGTGTACCAGGTCTGGACCACTTGATGTTTTTATTAGGCAGTATTGATTCCAGCAAACACAAATTATCTCCAGGCTTGACCTATTTGTTAGCAGTGCTTTGCATCCCCTAAGCAAAGAAGCTGATAATTCAATTAAAACATGTCATACTTAGGCAGTATTAACGTGTTCACCAGGGAAAGTACTAACATAAGGCTGCTAAATCTATTCTACTTTGTGATCCTGAAGCCATTTCTGAACTCCTTCCTCTTAAGAGGAGAGATTAGTAGTTAATTTTAAGTTTTATGTTGAAAAACAAATATCTACTAGAGCAATTTTAACTGAACAATTTAGCTTGACTTGGCCATGGAGAGGAAGGCAGTGGAAATGATGACACTAACATTAGGTAAAGCAACATCTGGGATACTGGGAAACAGCTGAGGCCAAGCTAGCTGATGGTAGTAATAATTTTCAACCTCAAAAAGTGTGCCTAGAACTGTCTTCCTCTTGTGAATGAGTAGCTCCAACTATTGTAAGAGCAAAGTGTAAGCCAATTTTAGTCTCTTAGTGATGACAACTTAGCAAAATGTTCGGTTGCTTGACCTTGCTGTAACTTATTTGTGCTTAGGAGTGTCCGATTCCCTCTGTGTAACGTGAAAGAAATGATTTCTTTTCCTCTAGTTTTGCCTGTCTGCCCTATTTAGCCTGTAAAGTCTTTGGAATAACTGCATCTGATCTAATGTGTGTGCGGGGCCTGACACAACGAAGTCCTGATCTCAGCAGGAGCCCCATCTGTTACTGCTGAGATAAATGATCATTTCAGTATTGGTGAGTTTTTTGTTTTTTTGTTTTTTTCCTTCTCTTTAAATTACCATAAATACATTTTTTTAAGCTCTATTCTTTCATTCTATATGCCACTCCATTAAAGAAGTCTGAGGTTTTATGGAAACATAATTATGTAACCATATAATTAAAGACAGCATCATACCCTGTATATGCAAGGGGGCTGAGCTGAGGTCAAGTGCCAGACTGATCTGCCACTTTCTAAGTTTCAAGTACCTAAACTTACTTTAGAAAGGTTGTTTTAAATATTCTTGTGTGTATGTAACTTTTCACCCTCTTAATAACAAGAAATCTATAGAACTGCCATGCTGCAGAGCTAATTAAATTAGCTTGCAACAGAAGAAGGCAACTGCAAAGAGACCTGCTGGATTTTGAGCCTGAGCACCTGGCCCTGGATGCTCATTGAGAACATCCTGAGGAAGGAAGTGCTCCCTTCTGGAAAAGGGGCCGTAAGAGGGCCATGTCAGCATGGATGGGGATTAGCAGGATGTTATGGGGAAAAGATTACTTGTCCTTTTCTGCTGCATCAGTGGCCAGGTGTTCCCAGGGCAGCGTGTGGACTGCTGCTCCTCTGGCACTGGCATGAGCCTGACAGCACGCTGGCCTCCTTTGGCTGAATACCAAAAACTTTGAGTGTTGCAGATGCTTTAGAGAAAGTCACAAATGCCAAAAGTCGATGACATAAACATAGACTAAGCAAAAGGCATATTTGCAATCACAGGTGTCGCATCACTACCACCTTCTAGAGCTTTGCTGTCAGCAATGGCACTGTCATAGCCTTTCAGACCAGGCTGTGAGTTTCTTTAATGACAGAAGTTTATTTTTCCAGCCTGGCTGTCAGGGCTGCTCTTATTTGCTGTACCTGCCGCTGGGGGTAAGGGTCAGGTCTCCTGCCAGGCCTTTCTCTTTCGTGCTTTGAAGAATGAGGAGCTCATGTATTACTTGAACATAGGACTTGACACAGCTACACTGTCGTGTGGGGCATGTGTACAGGAGAGCGAATGGAGAGGGATTTCCTGCCACAGGTCCCTCTAGTGCATGGCTGCACAGACTAAAACTCAGAATTCATTATTTATTTGAGTAATCTTTTTCTCTCCTGAACATCGGATCCAGGAGATCCTCAATTTTCATACAAATAGTTAGCTCAGGATTTGTTTTGTCATGGTGGTATTTGGAGAGTTGTTTGGGTTTTTCTGCTAGGATGCGTGACTTGAGAAAGGGGGATGTTACCTTATACACAGCAAACTTTTCCTTCTTCAGGAAATTGAGCTAACAGATGTGTAAGCATCAGGCGCAAGAGACCCAAGGTAGTTGTCTGTAACTGTGAGATTCTTGTTAACGCTACAGTTTGCCCAGCTGCATACATACATGGTGTCCATTTGTGCCAATGGAAGTTGCATATACAAGTGAAGGGGTTGATTGGGTCATTTATATTTAGATTTCTTTACGTAAAAGTATGAGGGTGTGGGAAGGGGGAAACTATTGAAGCCCAATTAGATTTCTGCAATCCATGCTTTCTTGGTAGTAAGATAACTTGCATTACCAAAAGAAAACCTGCATGAGGTACTTCAAATGTAAATTAATTTACTTTAAAAAAGTCTTGGGCAGGTGCACGCAGCTCGTGGCTCAGCACTGAGATGGGGGTGTCCATGGCTCCAAGCAAGAGGCGTCCCTAGATGAGCAGGATGCCTTGTCCTCCATGCTGAGATGCGCTTCCCTCCTCTGAGGGAACCGAGTGCTGTCTTGTAGGCTGCTTGTGAGTTCCTCTTCACAGGATTAAAATGCAGATCTTTTTCCAAGTGCTTACCACCAAGAACAGAAGGGACTAGATTTCCTTGATAGGTGGCGAACCCTTTAAATTTGATCATACTTCTTTGAGTAGTGTCTCAGGCATGTTTAAAATTAGCCTGCTAAAATGAGTATGCCATTTCGTGAAGAAAGAAATAACTGGTTTTAGAACTGCATTTTATTCTGAATCTGATTCCTCTTCAAGTATTTCTTATGAATTATAATATAAAATAACTTGATGCCTTTTATCTCACAAAATGTCACATCCATGTGGACCTCGTGTCTGCTTGGTCCACTCCATGGAGATGAGTAAACTCAAGTTGGGCTGAACTTTTCTGATAAACTGGCCAGTCTTGGAAATGGGTAGGGAAAAATGGAAGATACGGTGCAGATTCTCTTAGACAAATTGTAAATGTGCAAGCCAAAGTACAGTAAGGACTTTGTGGCAGGACTTTGTCACGCAGAGGTGCATCAGGAGCACTGGTGGAAGCACTGAGCAAAATCCTGTCTGGTAAGAGGAGCCACGAGCAGCCCGGATGGGGCAGGAGGGCTGCGCACACCAAGGTCCAGCACATGCTGTGGTGGTCACCATGCGCAGGGTCTACAGGTGACACCTGACCCTTCCAGCCTTCTTGGGATAGGGCAGCTTAGTGTCATCTTAATAATCATCATCATGTCAGCACTTTGGCTGAATTAATTGGAATAATATTTATTGCGATGGGTTATTAACCTCTCTTCCCAAATGGACGCAGCCTGGCAGGCTTTGCTTTCCCTTGGCAAAGCGCTCTGCCTCCCCAGCTTCTTCATAAAGGGTTATTTTCTCTGGGTGTGGGGGTAGATGCATGTATATATGCACGCTTGCACAAAAGGATAAGTGTTCCCTTAAAGAAGGGAAGGAAGAGAAACCTTTGTCAGCAAATTATCTCATCTTATTTCAGCTATCATAATCTCCTTCAAGCCTCAACAAAACACTCATACATGTTTGATCAAGTCACTATTAAAGAGAAATATTGTGCTATTCGTGCCAACTGGACCACCTACACCTTGGTATTGCTGTAATTATTGTCAAATATTATTGTTACGAGGGCGCACAGAGTGCGTACATCTTTCTTTAATATGGCTGTGGTCAATTTAATGGAACATTACTGATTAACACAGCCAGCACAGAATATGCTAGCATACCTTTAACAAAACTTTATGTTACAGCTGAATGAATTACAGAACACCTCTTGAATGCCTAGTGGCTGGCATTGTGCCAGAGCCTTTAAAAGTTGAAAATGCAGCTTGCTTTCTCAGTTTTCATAAAGAAATCTGAAAACAGAAGCACTGACCTTGGCAAGTGTCTTACACTAAGTTTTCCACTAGGCAAAAGCACTATAAATCAAACTAGAATAATCCGGTGTATGTTTTTATTTTCATGTGGGCTGCTAGGGTTGCACTTAAGGACTTGATTTTTATTATTAAAGGAATGTTTTTAAATCTTCAAGACCTAGAGCATTTTGTGAGCTCAGTCCAAATTTCATCATCATCTTTTGCAATTTGCCTAACACCCTGGCACTGTGCTACCATGAAAACACAATTTATTTCTCTTGCAAAAGTCATTACAGTCTATGAGAACAAACAAAGAAACCTGCAAAACTGAAAATGAGCAATAAAATCATGACAAAATCTGCTACCTAGATTCTTTCCCCTAAAGCAGAAAAATAAAATAAACAGCGCTTCTCTTTCTCTCTGAGTTATTATTAGTTCAGTGTTATTTATCACACTGCTTGGAAATCTTAAAAGGTTACAGTTTATTCTTCATACATGGCTTTGGGGAGCCTTTTTACTCTGCTGAGAATTGTAACATGACATTGTTTTGGAAATGAAAACTCTGAACAGGTTATTTTCCATATTATCTAGATGATAGAGGTGATATATGCGACAGAGTCTAGCTGGTGTAAGCAGCTGTAACTCCTTTGGAATATGAAAATTTGCACCAGCAGAGAACCTGCTGCTAAAGCGGAAAGCCTGGAGGAAATGTCCTACTTCTTGTTGCCTTTTTTTTGTTGGGGACATAGCTCACACTTGGGTTTATACTAAGGAATATTAAAGCTGAACAGGAATTTAATTTCATCTCCATGAGCTCTTATGTGCTAACCCGTTAATGGATTCCTGCCTTAAGCCTGTTTGTAAGCTTCATCCTTCTGTAAGCTTCAGTCTATCCAGGCTGACAACACGTGTGCCCTGAGCACAAGTGGTTGGCCA
>JAUBNY010000070.1:376839-398111 GCA_032275445.1 Crypturellus soui | reverse complement strand
TGTAAGCTTCATCCTTCTGTAAGCTTCAGTCTATCCAGGCTGACAACACGTGTGCCCTGAGCACAAGTGGTTGGCCAAGCCTGTGTCGGTGGGACTTCGTACGTTACGGTAAGCTTTGCTAAATATCGGTCACTGTAAGCATGTACTTAAAAATTGTAGTGCTTTCCTACACTCCTAACATGTTGCATCTTGGACTTGGACATGGACTGAACATTTCTATCTCCATATCAGCATATAATTTTGTTTTAGGATTTTACTAGAAATACCAAGCTGTATGTGTGAGCAAGGTGTATACAGTGTTACAGGACACTTACGTTTCTCTTCTTGCTCCTTCTCCATTTTTTCCATCCAGATTTTTGCTATGTCGTTTGTGAATACCAGCACCAGGGGGCAGGGACAAGTCCCCAAACCCGCCTCAGCCCCGTTCCCCTCGAGGCACGGCCTTAGAGACCCGCCAGGGAGCCTCGAGACCGGCGTCTGCAGGGACCACTCTCTTCCCACCAGATTCAGTGCCCCTGTGCCTTGCTGGAGCATGTCCAGAGCTAGCTGTTAACTGGCACGTGTATCGAGTGGGAATCGCTGAGGGTGGGCATGGCTGGGTAATCCTCAGGCCGTGCTTTTCTCTGAAACATGTTCTTTGCTTGCAAGTAATCCTCTCTACCTGGTTTCCTTTGGTTTGCTTCCCACCAGCAGCATAAGCGCTTCTACATTCTTATTTACTCTGAGGCAAGAGTTATGCTGCGAGAAACCACCTGAACCAACACTGCAACAAGTCAGGAAAATAACTGCACTAAAGACTGTCTAGCGTTTCATCAGTTCCAGTTTATGGTTTTATATGGAATTGGCTCAATAGATATAAATCCCATAGATTGTGCTGTAAAAGTAGCCTATTTTGCCTTCGCCAAAAACAATTCCTGAGGTATTTGGCTCAAAATAAAAGTAACTCTGTGGGTTAGGTTTTCTTTTTGATTTCACCCGACTTCAAAACACAATTTTACTTGTGTTTATGCTAGGGAAACAAGTTGCCCTAAATTAACACCTAGCAACCGCTTAAGAGTGCATCTGATTAAAAATAATAAGAAAAAATTAAAAAGAATAAAGGGGGAGAGGAGGAGGAGGAGAGTAGCTTTACCCTGAAATCCTAACATTTTCATATATCAAAATAAAGTAACAATAAAGGCCAAGAATCTCTTCTCAACCACCTGTGCTTTCTAGCTCATGTTCACAAACCTGTTAGCTGCACTAGGAGGTCTGTTCACAAAATAATGCAATGTTCAGATATCTGTGATAGTAGCTAATTTTCTAGTAACTAATTTTGGTTTCGTTTAAATAGTAGTAAGGAACATTGACCAGGTTAAAGTTGACGGGCACCTTCAAAGGTGTCACAGCTTGTATGGGAGGAGAGGGGTCTCCTCCTGCTCACACTTGTCCCTTACTGGGGAAGCCATGTACTTTATTGGATATAAATGTGCCTCTTTCAGTAAGTGTTCGTGTACGGTCAGGAAAATTACCTCGGATGCAGAATATCTATGCAGAATCTCCCCATTTTCTTTCTGCAGAAAATGCATTCTCATTGAAACTGTATGCTTTAGTCGTCTTCCACAAGTTTGGAACCACAGACTTATTGCATTCTGATAGTGTAACTTCCTCATTCAACCCACTGGGTTTGTAATCAATTAAAAATAATATAAATAGTCTCAATAATTTGACAGTCTTCTAGCCTCTGAAGTTGGGCAGTGTATAATTTCAACAGCCAGAGAAAGGCGTACGTGAAGGATTAAAGAAAATGCCAACCATTAAAGTTTTAGCATCAACATTGTACTGTTGTTTATTAAGTATTAAATGAACAGTATTCTGTGCGCAGCTTTTCAATCTATGCTTGCAGTTATCCTTGCTGGGTTGTATTGACTGGAATTGTTTAGCTTGCGTTTCCGACTCCAGCGGATGCAGTCTGCTTTAATTAGGTAGTGACCCCACTTCCGAACATTCCGTCTATCGGAATCATCTGGTTTCTTAATCCGCCCAGGTTAAATCTTATGGTAATGTCCTCAAAGCTTTCTGTTTCTGTGTCCCTTCATCTGGAACGCACTTCTTTTCGATATTTATAATACTCAGTTAAAGGAAATGTTAAATATGTTCTTCTGGGATCTGTTCAACCACATTGGAAGTGTTATTCTGAGAACAGTTCTATCGAAGGCAAGGGAAGAACTGCTTGGCATGAAGAGCGGTGACTGAAATGGGCCAAGGAGATAAGGCAAAAATAGACCATTAGCATCGAGGAGGTCAGTATTTCAGATGCCATGTTTCAGTCTGGGGCAGAGCAGGGCTATATCTGCATGGCTTTGGCACGCGTACTGTAGCAGAATGATGAAGGTAATCACTCCTGCAAAATTGTTATCAGGTGAGCTTTTATTTCTCTGCACCAGAGGTTGTGTGCCTGGTGCTCTTGAGCAATACTTTATATGGGAACTATTTAGGCGTCTCTAAAATGTATTGGCTACTTTTCAAATCTTTTTGTTTTTATGTCTTTTTAATAACCCCTTTAAAAAAAGCAAAATATGGAAAAGGCTATTCTCTATGATTGGATGCAACCAAATATGAAAATAAGTGAGGAGCTAGGTTCAATTTGGAGCATCCTATGCACTTCAGATAGTTCTCTACAGCATATGTGAATTTCTTAACGTAGCTAAGGCTTTAAAACAAGCTGAGATTCTCACCAAAATTTTAGGAAAGGTTGGCTACAGATTGCTTCTAAGATTGGCTAAGGCCTCACAGCAACACTGATTTCTTTCTCCATTGCAATCCAGAAGAGCAGTTAGCTTGGAGATGATCAGGCGTGCTAGGTGCACGTGCATGGAGATGCACAGGATCTGCTGAGAGATTTCCACTCTGGTGGCAAGGTAGACGGTGATGGTGACTTTGAAACTTTCACAGTGATTTAATAACGAATAACTTAATTTAGCCTGACGTTAACCAAATTTCTAGCAAGTCTTTGCTGTGTCTCTCTCCTTTTTCTTTAAGTGCTTTTTGAGAAATTGCATGGAAAATGCTTGTTTGCATATCTGTGTAAGGCCCTAGTAAGGCAAAGTTCAAGTAACTTTGAGAAGAATCTGGTTCAAACCCACAAAAGCAAGGCAACCAGAAACTCAATCTAAGGACTGTATCTGATTCTCTGTCCTTACCATGCTTCGATGTGCCTAGAGATTGCAGCACGTATGGTCTGTAAGATCACCCACTGTTTCAGGATCGCTGCAATACACAACAGTACATGTAATGCCACAAGTTACAGATGGGGTAGAAGAATGAACGTCGTTGATAAACCCACAGAAATTCAGAAATACATAGTTAGGACTAGATATCTCTTGGGCACAGCATCCTTTGCTCCGCTGTTGGACCTAACTGTAACGGGTTTCAAAGCAATGGGTGTCTTGAGCACCCATTGCTCAAGGCGTGGTGATATCTGGGCAGGCTCAAGGTCCCTGTGCCAGGGAAAAATTTCAACGAGGAGACTCAGGATTGAGTAATACCAATGGTAGTGACTCTCTCGGTACAATTTCTTGCTATTCCTAAAAGCCTCTGTTATCTTTTCTTTGAAGATCGCTTACGTTATCTACGTGAGTAGGTTTGTAATATTTTTGTTAAGTATGATGTATTATTACAACAGTTTAAAACAGTAATCAATATTTTAAGTACAGAAACTTGAGGAGCTTCTCAGAATAGGTGCTATTTGCTATATCTAGTCCCTTGAATGGGAATTACATAAGCACAGTACTATGAGAACACTGCCCTGAGAGATCACAAACACGCTGATGTGAATCTGAGGTAGCTCTGCTGAAGCTAACTGGTTATGACAAGACTCCTCCAGCACTATGACAATTGCAAGGCTAACGTAGTGAAGAACGGAGGTAAAGGGTGGTTTTTTAAATTAACTCGTATCCTTAGGGAGTTTACAAAAAAACCCACTTCTTTGGCGTAAAGGACTAATAGTGCACTGAGCAGATTTGCGTGTGTGTGTGCACAGTAGAAAATAGAATCCAAGATGTAATTTTTGTTTCATGTAATAAATAGAGGCGAGGACATGAATAACAGAGCTTGCAATCAGATACAAACTGTGTAACTCAGTGACTGCTGCTGTCTTTTAAAGCAGCTATTTCCCAGGTTTTGAACGTGGAATATGGATAAGTTAAGATTAAAATTTTGACATGAGACTGAATTGAATTTACCAGCAAGTAAAATCTGTAATTTGGGGAGCACTTGAATCTAAATGTGCTTCTGAATTTTCTGCGGGTCTCCTGTCCTGTGTTGAACAAAAATATCTGGTACCATTACGAGATCAGGTGGCATGCGTGCACTCCTCATGCAACGCATAGCTCGATCCCTGGAGCTACAGGATGTTGCAGTTGTTAAAAATTTCCACGTATTCAGAGTTTAAAAAAAAAAAAAAAAAAAGTCCATTCAGGTTTATTAAATGAAAGACCCGCCTCGTGCCATGCAGATCCATGGGCTGAGTCTCCTCTAGGAAATGTCAGCTGTGCTTGGCAGGCATCTGGCACCCACCACCCAAGTCACTGGCCCCTGCAGCCGAGACCTCCGCTGGGAAAACATGGAAAGGGCAGGCTGCTCCTGGGGACGGCTGCAGGTCCCCAGGAAGGGAACCTTTTTCCAGGGCTCCTGCACGTGCAAGCGTGGAAAGGTGCCTTTTCTGGGTTTCGTTAAATGGCTCTTCCCAATGCTTCCACAGAGTCGTTTCCTGCCCTGCGTGTTCGACCAGACAGATGATGTCTAATTCCAGGTTGGGAGGAGATAATCTCCCAGATTTTCTCTCCTCAGTTCAGAGGTGTAACTCTAAATGTCTCTCCCCATTTACCCATGCTGCTGCCTCAGTCATCCTCTGGTACGGGCAGAAAGGAGTCCTGGTTGTGACTGAGTTGGAGCGCCTCTCCAGCACACCGTAACTTTCAAATAGCTCCCTCTTGTCGTGCAAATAACAACAGAGATTTCTCGCGACGGCGAACGACGACGTGTTCTGGGTGCCGTGACGGGGGGTTTATTGCTGGCGAAGTAGGTTGAACCTGTTTGGATAAGCAGTGGCAGCGGTGCCAGCTTCCGCACAGTGACAGCCAGCGCGGCACAAATTGATGTGCCACCTTAATGCTGCAGCATTGATTGAACATTTCCCCTTGTTGTTTTTTTGCTGCTGTCTTTCCTCAAGAGAACAGTGTTCCTAGCATGACCCCTTTTTCTGTGCGTGTCAAGTGAAGGAAAATCACCCCTTGCTGTACTCGTGGGGACGGATATTGATCTCGGACACACTGATGGAAGCCAAAAGTAACTCCTAGGGAGTTAGAGGAATTGTTCCAGACGTTGGCCTGTGAAACTGAGGTCACTCTCCAGCCACTGGCCTCTGAGCTCCATTTTTTGTATCAGGAAACATGGTTTATCTAATGCACCAGTCCTGCAATGAGTGCCGAGCCCTTTTGCAGAAGTGAAAATTTAGTGTTATTTGTTACTGATGCTTATAACACAAAACATTGATGTATGTTGCCTTCTCAATACATTTTCCTAATGGTCACATCCATGCCAAATGTATTGATGTTTCTGCAACACATTATGAGCATTAATACCAACATTTAATTTTCATAAAAGCTTTTTTTTTTCCTTAAGGAAATTACATAAAACCTCATCTCATAACTCAGCTACCACTTACTGTGCAACAGATGTTTTATGCTCAGTTGTGTGATTTCAACTCTTTGTAGAAAGTGCCAGATATGGACACACAGCTAAACTCGGGACGAATCCCTTCGACCCTGCCTGTGAATGTTTGTTTAGGTTGTAGAGTGGATACCCCAGGTGAAAGGGTGGATCAAACTTGAACTAAGATAAACATCTAAAAAAAAAAAGGCATCTTAAAACAAGAGGGGGAGGGAGGCTAGAAGAAATCTGATCAGTTAATGTGATGACCTACTGAAAACTCTTGTGGTAGAAAAATACTAAAAGCCATTTTTCTTTAGCTTTTAAATTAAAAAGCACCATTTCACATCTGGCGCTGGTGGCTGCCTTATTTCCAAAAGGTGGGAAAGGCTCCTCTTTCTTAGTGAAATGCCTGGCTGCAGCAGCCAAGTGCCACTGGAATGACCTAGGATGTGAGTTGTCTTCCCGGAAAGCGCTTGCAAATGGTTTCAAACTCTGCACAAGACACAGAACCTCTCAAAGCCTCGAGCTCTGTTCTGAAGCCTGTTGTCCAGTTACTGCTTCCGTAGATCCTAAGGTCCTGCCAAGTTTTATCCCAGCATAGCAGTTAGAATCAGTAATGAAGAAACTGATGATACTTCTTCATGGATAATAGAAAAGCTTTTCTGTTATTTTATGTCTTTTTTTCTTCTTTTATGTCTTTTTTCTTCATCTCCCAAGAATGGTTTATACATCAAGGAAGCTCTTCTCTATAGAAGGAGTGTGGAAATACAGTCATTACTGCCATCAGTTGCCATCAATTCTTTGCATGTAGTGTGGACAAATTTCTTTACAAGAAAACCACACAATCTGGAGAAAAATAAATATTGATTATTACATAGGTATATTTTCCCCAGGTTCTTTAACTCATTGGAGGTTTAATATCCTCATAAGATGCTTGGTAGAAATGTTTTTATGGGAGGGAAGGGGATTCTGTTAGTGCAATGAAGATAAAATAGTACATGTTCATGTGTGGTTTCTCCATTATTTTTCCTCCTTTCGTATCTAGCTTCTTTTGGTTTTTAATTGTTATCTTGCTGATAAACAGCTTTTACTGTTCAGCATTTTGTATGTCATTGATCAACCAAGTTGGATGGTAGTTTTCCTCCTTCCTGGCGAGGACACAGTTGTGGTTTTTTTGTTTGTTTGCTTTAAACCAAGGAAGGTGGAGTGAAAACGAGCAGTGAATGGTCATCAGCCGGGATCCCTGTTACTCGAAACCGCGCAGACAGCGCTGCGGCTGGGAGCTAACGGTGCTTCCAGCGGGAGCCGCAGGAATGCAGCGCTCCTCATGGATGTAAACCTGGAAACGCGCAGACGCCTGGACCGAGCAAACAGCTCTTTGTAGTTCAAACAATTATTCTCACCGTGTTAGTTCAATATTTAGCCAGCTTTGAATTTTAAAAGTCATTCATTGAAGCGTTGCCTCTTGGAGGATGGAAAATATTGCTTGCTGTTGTTTGCCCGAGATGGTACTATTTCCTGGTGCTTTGAAGTAAATAATTTATTGTAGCTCGGGGCTTTCACTCTGAGACTTTTCATATGTGCTCCCCGCTTACCTTCGCGTCGCGGTGGACATATTTGCATGGCTCTCATCGCGGCGGCGCTGGGCTCCCGCGTACCCACACGTCCTCCGCTCCCCCGCCGAGCAGGACTATGAGTCATTAATGCTTCCGTATCCCTGATGGTTTTATTAAATGAAGTTTAATTACTTCCACTGCTTTTGTATAACATGATCTAGTGCTCATTTACTCTATTATTAACGTTCAGAGGAATTAAAATAGGGTGCATTTGCATCAGTACATATTAACCATGATGTAAGCCGAGGCGTAATTAATTTCACCCTCTTACAGCTATAGAAATGGCTAGTTTAAAAAAAGAAAAACCACCATGCAGGATTTTATTTTATTTTATTTATATTAAGGCTACTTTCTAGTGCTCTGGAAGTGTAAATCGGTGTTTTGGTAAAACATCTGTGCATGTTCCCCCTTAAGCACTGCTTGCTGGAGTGAGGTCAAATGTTAAATGCCCTTGGGCGATTCCCTGCATTCCGGCCTGGATTCCCCGCGGAGCAGAGCCTTCACCCGGTGCGCGGTGGGGCTCGGCACCCTCCTGTGCAGCAGCGTCTGCAGGGCAGCTCCCTGGAGAGGGGCTCAGCTCTGCTCCTGTGCCCCCCTCGGGCATAAATACAAGTGACCGAGTTCTTGTTTTTTTCCGAAAGGGCCAGGGGATGAAAAAAAGGAGTTTCTTTAAAAGGGAGCTCCAAAACTGAGGGATACACAAATTTTCAAGCACTTTTAAAAATACATTGCCAGTGTAAGAGGATTTGGCAACAGGACTTAGGCTGAATATTTAAATGAACTGTTTGCTGTCAAAATGTCTCACTCCAGGAGCCTTCCCTGACCTTTGCAGAGGATGGTCTGCATGGGCCTGCTCAAGAGCTTTGGGGTAAAGAAACGTTGCCTTTCGTGTTGTGTTTTGCCTGTTTCCACGTGGCGGGATGTTGGGAGAAGGCTTTCTCTGCTCCCTGTCAGTACGCAGTCTGCCTTAGCCAGGGGCTCCCAAGCACCGTGCGCCGCTCTCGGCTGTCGCCGGCGCTCACCAAGGAGCCACCTCTACTAAGGATGGCTTTGAAAGCCACAAGAAGAGAAATAAGGCAGCAAGAGGTCTCTTTTGCTTCACTCTGAGAAGGAAAGAAAGGCAGAGACGGGAAAGCTTCTCCAGAGCTCCCCAGGCCAGTAAATTTACTTTATTCTATGACATTCGACTTCTTTGCTGCAGTTCTCCTGGAGTTGTACTAAAAAAGGTACAAGATAACCACCGAGATCTCTGCTGAAGAGTTACAGATTTACCACCTTTGAGCAAAATCCGTAATCGTAATTCAGAATGTCAGCTCTGGAATTACTGAGCAATTCCTGAGTTTAGGCACTGTATGAAAATATTCTAAGCAGGCAGAGGTGTCATGCTTTAAATAGTTTGCTTGCTGCGTTGGAAACGCAGAGTGCAGTCTCTTTTCTGTTTTGGAAAATTTACATAGAAACCTATGGCACCAGGTATAAAGAAGGAAAAAACTTTAGGAAAATACCTTCCCAAGGTGTTTTCAGATCATAACTATTTTGCTAATGAAATTTAGCCGTCTACCCTTTACATATCCCTCAGAACTGGATAATAGCAATGATATAATTTATGCTGTCCTGTGAGATGTAGCACGTGAGGGCTTTTGTGATGGGCTGTTTTTGAAGCCATGGAAAACTGAACAAAACAGAAAGTTCCATCTGAGAGAATTCTTATTGTTTCAGTCTAAGAAATATATTGTGAGTTCCACAGGATTAGTTACCTTTAAAAATAACTTGTGAGTCAAGATAAATGGTCTAAGAAATTGTCCTTGAGAAAAGCTGGTAATATATTATGTTCACGTGACTCCTTTTGCTTCATGCTCCCACACCTTGTTTAATGCCTTCTTTGGACTAATAAGGAGCCCAAGTAGTGTTAAAATTGGATTAATGTTGGATTAATAAAGCATTAATAGGTCAAGAGCTTGAACGATAAGATTTAATTTAAGGAAATTTGAAAGACCGAAACAGAAATTTAATTGTACCTTGCAATTTGCTTAACAGAAGTGTTAGTTTCCATGTACTATAAAACGTAAAGAAATAGAAAACTGTTAAAGGAAATCTCCTGGGAGGGGATGGAAGACCATTGGTCTGGGGCCTGACTCAGAGACAGGTGAAGTTAAAGATTGTAGGAGTTAATCAATTTGACATCATCTTTTCTCTCTCTGGCCTATTTATTTATGTTGAACACTATGTAATTCAAAAAGTGATGTGCTTATGCCTTTAACTTGGTCCTCTAAAAGCTGTTGTGGAAAATGACAGGAAAGCATGCACCATCACAAATGAAAATGATAAGTGTTTCTATCTTTTCATTACCTGTACTTATTTTTATTAAAATTTTATTCAATGCGTACGGTTGTGAAAACTGATAAGTATTTATTTGAAAAATATAGCTGGAAGATGTTAGATAAGACTGTAAGAACATAAGGGAAAAAAACATTTTAAGCAGGAAAAAGTAGGAAATGCCTTCAAAAACTGTCTTTAAAAATGATGATGATTGGATGCATTCTGTCCAATTAGAAATATATATCATTTATCTTTACTAATATTTTCCTAATAATAAACCTTACCTGTTCAAATTCCAGACAGTCTATTGTATAAATTGTCAGAGGAACGAAAATATATTTCTGTAGCTTCTGCTCTCTATAGGGCTTATCCTGAGAGGCTGTAAAGTTACACGAACTATCTCATCTGCAGTTTTTCTCATGCTGAAAATTATCAATGGATCTCGTTATATCACAAAGTTTCTTTCCATGTCTTTCTGTAGAGCTCTAATGGGCTGTGGAGTTTTTGGTTTCTTGGCTGAAATAATTGTCAGTATTGCAACCATAACTGTTTTTTTTTTCTAATAAATTTAGTATCTCTAAAAAGAAGGGAGCCTTAGCTCCTGTTTTTAGGTATAAAATTATACCTTTATGCCTACAGAATAACAGAAAATTAAGATAAGCATCCTTAAGTTTCCATCCTTACTCAAAAAATAATTTTGTTGTTTGTAAGGACTATTGCTGCTCTATATCTGTGTATCAAGTACACAGATACTTGATACTTTCTCAAGCAGTGTGAACATCAGGCGACAGAAGGGTAGGTGTGGAGTTCCCAGCACAGGACTAATGCCAGGGATGTCCTCTACAAAAGACACATGAATAAAGTTTTTTGTAGCATAAAACAGAAGGTCATGATCTTTCACTCTTCTTTCAGAATAAAGTACGTTACAGTTGGTGGTTGGGCTGGTAAATCTTGAACAGACATGTGAAATGTAATGCCTTGTAATGTAGTAAGAGGAAAATATTGCTACGGACCACACTTCTTCCCTCAATACTTTTCTAATACAAAGTAGTTATTAGTTGTATTCCTTTTATCTCCTGAGCCAGGAAGGCGGGGGAGGCTTCAGTTGTTACTTCAGGGCGCAGCTTTGGAAACCATCTCTGAAGAGATGGAAACTGCCCCGCTGAGTGACAAGGAGAGGACCCACAGGAGTCAGAGAGAGGGGGTCATAGGAGTCATGCCTATCCACAGAACACTCTGCCGGCAGCTATCCTTGTTGCCTGTAACACCACTACATTAAAAATAAAATTGCTCAATGTCTTGAGCATCCTACTTGTAAGTTAGACTGATCAAACTGATGGTTTTATTATCTGTCATTTCTGCCCCTTCAGGATCTCAGTAAACATCTAGCTGTCTGGCTTCAGTGAAAATATAGCTGGACTTCTTGCTAGGGTCTCAGGAAAGTGGAGATATACGAGCTTAAACAGCTTCCTGCATGCATTGCAGCTGCTCCTTGGGTGTGTACAGTTGACTTTTAAAGGACTGTAGCCCCATTCGACAGCTTCAACTCCTGGTCAGAATACTATTTCTTCAGGCCTTAGACATGCTGTGAGGTCCGTTAGAATCAGTGTGCGTGAGATTCGTGTCTAAGAAAGGCTTTTGTATCGGGATGCTAAAATGCAAGGTCTCTCGAGAGCAGAGAGCACCTGGGCATCGCAGTTTGGGATCTGCTCCTCTGGCATGCCTCCTCTCTAGCAAACTCCTCCGCGGTGCAGCTTGTCCTTTCCCCCCTTCTCCCACTTGTGGAAAAGAGACAACCAAACCTGACTCTCTGAGCGGAGAACGAGAAGACAAATGTCTTCTGATTGTAGCGTTAAGGAGTCAAAATCATTGCGTTCAAGTAAGAACTTGGAATCCCCTGAAAGAAAGAAAGAAAACAGCCTGTAACCCCTGCTGGGGCAAAAAAAAGAGGTAACTGCTTATGGGCAGTTATCTAGTTATGTGAACAAAAATTCTTAAAAGGTATAAAATAGCTACTAGGATATACTAGATGTATTTTTAACAGCAATTATTTATAAACAGATAGTGGTTTGGAGGCAGACAATATTATTAGCTGTATCTTTTATTTTAAAATTACATACTTTACTAGTAATAAATATTCAAAGTGCAACTTCTTGTGTTTCATAAAATCATCAAAAATAATAGAGCAAGAAAGTCTTCAGACTAGTCAGCATAAGAGCCTTTGACTTACTGTTATCCTCTTTGTTCATGATCTCAGACAAGTGAAGTGATTTTTTTGTTTCCTCAAGTTGCTTTGAAGAGAGAATGCATTATTTATATCTAACATTCATATACTTAAAGATTTTCTGAAGAGACAGTGGATGCAGAAAGGGTTTGGAGGCCCTGGATTCAATTTGAAAAAGCTACTGCATTCACATGATCATTGCTGGAAGTAACAAGGGAACCTGGTTCTAGTCTGCAGTTTAGAGTGACAGGAAGGTGTTGATGGTGTATTTAGTCCATATAGTTTATTTATTCCAAATTTGTTAGTTAAACTAGCTATTTCAACCTCGATATCTGAATGAGGTTTAGAAATGTATGAGCATTTGTCTGTGAAAGAATTTCATAAAATATTCTGAATCCTTCCTTTCCCAACCTGATACAAGTAATAATGTGGTAAGAAGATTTGGAGATGTGGAATTTTTGGGGTGGTTTGTGGTTTTGTTTGTTTGTTTGTTTTTGGTCTGTGGTAATCTTAAAGTTGTCATTAGCTCAAAGTTTTGTTGTTCTTATTTAGCTAAATTATTAGAATCTATTCTGAACAGGAGGGAAATCTTTCTTAAAGCCTATGTTAGTCACTCTTTGCATTGTGTCAAGAAAACTACTCTTTTATATGCCTTCCTAACAGACAGTTTTGTCCCTTATTTAATATCCCTTTACCAAAACCAGTAATTTCTGCTCTAGAACTGAACATCAGATATTTCTGGTAAAATAAAAGGTACAGCGACCGATAGGTATTCAGTGTTCACCGTGGCAACTATGCTAGTGCAGAGTAAACCTCCCCCTTGATTAATTAAACGTGGCCTCCCACACACAATGAACTCATCTTCGTTGGTAAGCAAGTGATAGTTTTCAACACATTCCTGTATTCAGCCACATAAAATTGTCCTGAGTAATTTATCTCGTCTGTGTAGCTTGCTTGCCTGTGCTGGGGTTGATGTGTTTGATGTGTTTTTCTTCCTTTCCTGAGTAGGTGTTGTGTTTGCCACTTAACATTTCTCTAGGGTCTATTCTGAAATTATCAAACTTTATAGCACACGTTTTCAAATTAGCATTCTTAAATATGCCCACAAAATCTGCTGCTGCTCCCCGAATGCGTCCCTCTACATTAAACAGCACGTTGCCACACGCAAATACCCATTTGCGTTCACCAAGAATGCAGAAATAGATTCTCAACAAATTTTGCGAAGATCATGCATGAGACATTTGACGGGGCTTAAGGCCAATCTTGACATGCACCAAGACCCTGGTGCGCCTCTGGACCGTCGCGATGCAGGTAGCTCTGTCACCTGCGCTGAGAGGACCCTCTAAATCTAAATCTCCTCTGCTTGAGCTGCAGCTCTGAGGGCGCTCTCTCCCTCCGGCTATTTTTAGATTTCGGGATCTGCCTGTGTGTGGGGACTGAAACCAAAAGCCCGTAATGCTGAAGAAAAACCTCATTGAGACCTAAAGTTGCTGCCACCTATCCCACATCCAGAAATGCAAATGATGTGCTGAAATCTCCTTGGTAAAGAATGTTAGTCCTCATTTTGTGCTTAAGCTTATAGGAAGCAAAAGCCTGCTGCTCGGGGTGTTTGCAGTAGTCAAATACATTCCGGTGAGATATTTTTCCTTGATGAATATACCCACTGTATATGTACATTGAAATATCAAGAATATTTGATTATTTTTTTTGATATTTGAAAAGGTCAAGAAATACCCCACTCTGAATTATCGTTAAATAAAAAAAATCTTATGGGTTTCTATCTAGCGGAAAAAACAAAACAAAACAAAAAATGATTATCGGTAAAATAAATCTATCTCATCTTGTAAACTTGGAGATGTTTGTGTCATGCCCAGTGCTAGTGAAAATGAGATGGTTTCCATGGTAATCACGAAGGTAATACATACACTAGGTCCCTGCTTGCCAGAATCAGGAGTAGATGGACAAAGAAGAAACTTTTTTCAGTTTTGTCCTACTACTTTTTTGACTGCTTTATAAGGTTATAGGAATTATTTTTGAAGAAGAAACATCTAGAACTGTTTTTTTCTCAGCAGTAGTGTCTTCTGTATGACAAAAATACTCTCAGGGACTCGGCAGCTTTTAAGAAATACTGAGCTAATTTTTATCATGCAACTACTGCAACCAGGGAACAAAATACATCTTTGGCCACGAGAAATATTCCTGAGGTCACAGATATGAGGCAGGAATGAGGGATATTCAACATTAAATTTCTGCCATTTGTAGTTACCAAAGCAGTTTTATAATTCAGACTGAGCTGAGGTCTGATTTGGACTTCATCTGTAATTTAGCTTAGTAATAGCAGGGAGGAAGAGTTTTCAGACAACACTTAATATGTATAAAGGAGCTTTTCAACACATACTTGCATTCAAGAGGCTTGTCAGATTCTACTCTCTAACCCAAAGTTCAAAGATTATGATTTTTCCAAGGATTCTGGCTCTACAGTCTCCATATAGTGTGTGAGAACCGTCTACTTTCTTCCTGTATTGGATAATTTCACCAAAAATATTTAGCTGCTGGATCTTCACTGACATCTCCTTTGATATGAAAAGTAGAACAGATTCTAGTTTGCAGGTCTACACGTGTTGTGAGTTTTTACAAGCGCCTTTCTCTGTTATTGTACTAAGATTTTACTCTTGGGATATTTGACAGGATAGCACCAAGGAGACGGTGCGTACAACAAATGTATAATTTTTGTCTTGTCACTTTATCAACTGTTTTACACTTTTGTTCTTTGACAGTCACCATATTTTTCTTAACTGAAAATTTGTATGAGATGAGTGTATAATGTTTTGCGGTACTTTTAATGCTAAATATGATTGGTCACGTTATGGAGACGTCATATATTCTTCAAATCTTCTCAGTGCTTCCACCCTCTGCCTCTTCTGGAGCCGTTGCAGACAGCGCTGATTTCCCCACTGAGGTAACCTGCACTGTAAGTCAAAGCTGAGGCTGCTGATCGCTGATAGAAACCTTTTTGCGCTTTCCCAAAGCTCCTACCCTGTAGAAACATTTATCCTGTATCACTATTCCGTACTAATAAAAACTAGTATGTACACAGCCTGAGAGGGATTATTACACAGCTCTGGTTTTCTTTCCAAATGCCTCCCTTTTCCCATATTGTACATGTATTATGATATAAAGTTTATGTGCAAAATGCCATAGATTGTCAGGAACCTCTTTCAGAGACACATTTATGTTATTCCTGGCTATGCTGAATTTATTGACTTCTATAAAGTTTTTTTCTCCTCTTTCGTTAGCTCTGTCAGCGTACTGATCTGCCAGCTTCTGATGCCCTAGGACAAAGGAGTCAGATGAGCACACTCTGTCTCTGTCAGATAGGCAAAGTCTGTCCCTTTTGGAATGTCTGGAAGGTGTCTCGTACTTCAAAGTAGGCCTACAAAGGAGCAATAAAAAGTGCAAAACTGACTTTTTTACCTTAGCTTTGAACCAGAAGTAGGCCTGAATTTCACAGTCTGAATGTGCTTCTGGGGTGCTGGTTTTAACTACTTATTGCGCAGCTCTTTTTGGAGCCATGAAACTGCAGAGTTACCATCCACAGCTGGGACGTGTGATGAGGAGCGCAGGGAGCGTTTGGGGCAGATGTTACTGCTGCAGTAACAGCAGTAACATCTTGAAGCAAGGCTGAGTGTCAGGGGTACCAGTTTTAACTGAGCATAGCTGGTGCCCTTGTGATGGCACGGTAGTTATTTAGGCTGTTGGATTTTGTTTTGCTTTGTTTTCCTTTCCCTTCCTCTGAACCAGGTTCTCAAAACTTGGAATGAACCTTCCTAAAGACAGAGGCTGAGTTTCTAGTCTGTCACAAAGCTTTGGAGCCAGGCAAATTTCCCAGGGTTTGTGGTTTCATTCTCATTCCAAACATTTCATAGAGCTTTAAATCATGCCCAGGAGCTCTCCTCCATGTCTTACAGAAAATAAAATCACAAATCTGACTGCTTGCTGAAATTGTAACTATTTCATACACCTAGTGAGTACAGTATATTCATCGTTTGCAAGCAGCAAATGAATACCTTAACAGATGGGAATTTATATTGTTTCCATGGTTACAATAATAAATACAAAGCTGATCTGCCCAGAGTAGCTCTTGTTTTTCAAAAGGGTCTTTAAATTACTTGCATTTTCCAAAGCTTTTTTTAATTTTTTTTTTGTGTGTGTGTGATGATAATCTGGAAGCTATGTTTTTATAGCAACAAAGTTTACACTAGATACTGCAGTTGTCTCGAGACAATGCGATTCCACTCTCATCCTTTAAAGCACTTAATGAGCAGGGCGAGTTGAAATAACAGTGTTCTGTGCTTGTTCTGGCCATTGCCACCCCAAAATGTACAAAAATATGAAAACAGCAGCTGAGATATGAAAGCAGTGTTGAATTTCATTTCCTAGATTCTTGGTTATGGGAATTAAGCAGGGTAGGTTAGTCCAAGCTGTCTTCGTATGCCTTCATCTGAAGGAAATAAAAATAGTTTTTTAAAGAAGAAAATGTGCTTTTGTGAGCTCTCTGAGGCACTGGCTTTGGTGCACGCATTTGCACGCAAATAATAGGGCATGTGATAGCTCCTTTACTCCATAACTAATATAAAAAAGTATGACGAGGTGAAATCATGTTTTTCCACAAAACCATATTTCAGAATTGCTAGGAAAACATAATTGAGTAAGTTATACACTAATATTATCCAAACAATTGTGGGTGTCTCTACTAAAATCTTGATGCGTTGGTTGTTGAATTGAAAGCAACATTCTCTTGATTCTGTCTATCCTGCATTCATGGCCATCTTGATGAAAGTGATTTTTGTGTGTGTGAATTCCTCTCACTGAAGGGACTAAAGAGACTCTGGTTTTGAAGCAAAGAAGATTTCTTCATGTGTGTTTTCTTCCTTTTGGAATTGAGCAGAGATGCTGCTAGCAAACTCTTCAAGAGTAGATTTGGGCAGGGATTTCGCTTCCTGAAATAAGTAGATCCTGTGTCCAGGTGAAAGGAGAAGGGGCAGTTCCAGAAGGGAGCCCCTGGGGAGCTGCCCGGGGCTGGCGCAGGTGAGGTGGGGTAACAGCCCTGGACAGAGGCAGAAAGCACTAGTAGCTCCGCTGGGGAGAGAGGATTCAGTTGCTTCCCCCAGCTCAGCACTCAAGTTACGGAGGCTCAGTATATGGCAAACTGGGTTAGAAACACGCATGCAAGTCAAGATGCTGCCTGGGCTGAACCGCACAGCCACAGCAGAGACCCAGGGCTCGAGGGGGAACCTGCATGGGCTCAAGCGTGGACCAGATGCTGGCTCATCCATCAGCTGAAGGGATGGAGAGGGAGGCAGCCCATCACGGGGCTCCTTTTGGGCTTGCAAAGACTGGTAACTCCCTCATGCTCTGCTCAGCATACACATAGCAAAATGCTGCTATCGATGGTATTGATGCCCGTAACAATGTTGTCTTAAAGCACACACAGAGGAAGAGTCAGAAATCTGCTAGAGACTCACATATTATAAAGAAAAATAAGTGCAGTTGCTTTCTTGACAACGTTTTTCTAAGCCTTTGTGATTTTACAAAAACCAGGGCAAACATCCGTACGCGTCGTTTGGAATCAATTGTTGCACACACTATTACGAGGTTTAGTTCCACGGGACTGGCTGCGTTTCCGAGTCTTCCTCTTTAAAATGCAGCGCTCGTCGTGCTCGCGAGACGGTGCCCTGCACGGCAGCTCTCAGCGCGCAGCCCGCCTCCCTGCAGCCCGCGGCGCAGGTAGAGCCACGCGCTGAGCGGCACCGCTCCCAGGAAGCAGCTGGGCCCTTCCTTTGTCTGGCTTGGTTTGCTTTAGCTCGAAGCCGTAATTAAAAATGAAGCCTTAAAGGACTTCAGGAATTGCTGAGGTACTTGTTAGCTGAAGAATTAGCCCCATATGATAAGCTTGCTGCGGGAATCTGTAACACTGTTACCTCTGAACAAATGTGCTCGAGGGCGGGTACTGCGTGGCCGCAGGAGGGTTAGTGAAGGTGCACGTATGCAACCATCCCCTAGGTATCTCTCTTTAAATATCTGGTATTATTCTCTGAAAGCAGGTGAGAGAAGAAATAACCCCCCGAAAACTACAAGGTGACTATTGTAAACCATTCTCAGGAAGGCTGCTAGCTTTACACGGGCTCTAGAAAGGCTCTCAGTAATTTAGGAATGGGAGAGTGGAAGAGCAAGCAGTAGGTAGGTAATTTTTGTAGAGAACCAGTTGTGCTACTGTCAGGATGAAAATAAATGCAAAATGTGTTAACATGGTGATCACTTGAGGCAAATTTCCAAGGCAACCAATGCCAGTTAGCATGGAAATTGCATTCAGAAATATGAGTATGAACAAATCTAACCAGTATTTGGTAAATTTGGAAGTGTTTTTAGTTGATGCATAGTTTTACATCCTTGACTGCTATGAATAATAAAGCTAGTAATTCAAACTTGGTGTTTAATACACCTTGTAGCATGCAGCTTGGAAGGAATAACTGTAAGCCTTCCCTGAGCCTCTGCTCTTATACATTTATTTCTTACTTTTATGATGCTGAAAAGGTAATTCCTCTCATTTTTTTCCTGTTCCATCCTTCTTGGAAGGAAGGAATAGAAATGATAATTTCTATTGCTGTTATTTTTATATGCCTCCTACTTAAACAGTCTGTTTCTTCCTAATTATAAATTCGCATTCCAGAAGAAAGAGTCAGAGAACTTTGGGAAAGCAGGTTTTGATGCAGCTCAATAAAAACAATTTTCAGTAGGGCTCAAGGTTGGTAGTAGGCTCAGAACCCAGCTGCCACGAGGGCTCAACAATCAATATTTTGCACTGCTAGTCTATCTGGAGGCTTCAAGGGGCAAAAATCAAGTGTTATATGAGTAATCTTCACACTGTCTACATGTGGAGGGAAGACAAGTGAAAATATGTAAACATTAACTTAGCTTGATCAGGTGATGGGCTAAATGTCCTTTTTTCCCACTGAACGCAGTCCAAGCATAGGCTTTGTGGCTCTTGGTCTCACTTTCTCGCTAGTACCTCTTTGGTCCCCGTAAGTGCTGCGCGGTGCTGCCCTCCGTGGCGCGGCACGGTGGAGCTCTGTGCTGTGCGCTGAAGCACAGTGTGCCCTGCTCAGCCGTCCTTCCCAAACCGCTGCCGTCCTCCAGAACGACCTGTCGGCCTGTGTGAAATACGGCTACGAGCTAATTGACAGCAGGGACAGGAACTGACCAGCTAGTCCCAGGTGGCAGGTTGGGAGCCTGTTGCTACAGCAGGAGTCAAACGGAGAACAGTGTTTCATTCAGCTTTGACACTGGTGCCTTCAGCTCCATCCAGGCAGCATCCTCATTTGGTAAACTCTAGGAGAATCCAGAATAACACACAGTGGTGCTCCTCCTTTTTCTATTAAAAATTTCATCTGCTTTGATAGCTTGGAAGAAAAGTTAAATACTCTTTCTCTTAGGCTACTTATGTCTAAAATTACAGCTGTCTTTCTAATGGATATTTTCACCCTTTGTTCAACTTTGCTCCTTTGGCACTTCTTTTTTTCCTTTCACATAGGGCCTAGATCAGGGATTTGAGACATTTGCAATGTAAGAACAAAAATCCTATGCCCTGGCTTCTAAAATTTGTGATGATGGTTTGGGGTTTATTCTTTTTTAAGTGCAGAGGACGGTTTCAATTTCAGCTACCAAGAGCATGTTGTCAAATTTTAACTCTCTCTCTTTGCTGTCACTACTGCTACAAAACTCCTTTGGCTAATTCACCAAGGCAGCCAGGAAGCCAACTTGGAGATGTTCTCATCCAGCTGGTCGATGTGGGTTTGTTGTTGTTGTTGTTTTTTGCTTGTTTGTTTGTTTTCGAGGTATTAAGATATCAAAACATACCTACTATTAAGAAAATATGTATATATAATTTTTCGGTTCACCAACATTTTAATTTTGAAAAACAAATCCCATGGCTGCTGAAGCTGCACGAAGGTGTACTTCTCAATTTATGTACGTGTGGTAGAGGGATGGTATCCTGATGGGCACCCCGGCGTTCCCATGTGGAAGTGCGTCGTTCTCTGCATCCCCGTGATGTTCGGCAACGCTCCTGCCCGCACTCCCTTAAAACGCTCCTGTCTTGGTGGCAGTCCTGCACGTGGGTGGCTGTGACGCTCCCTGTCCCGATCACATCCCAAGCAGTCACAGCAGCTCCGAGTAATGACAGCCTACGGCTGACAGGCTTCCAAAACCCTTTTTGTCTCGCAACTGGTACAAATCTTTTTATAATTGATTTGGATTGTGGGGCTGGTAATATAGCACTGAATAGCAATTAATGCTAGCGTTTTAGTTTCATTTCATTCTGTCAAATACACTTGACACTTTTTTTTATGTGCAAGATTGTCAGGTATAAAGCCATGTGTCTCATTACATGCCGATTTGTCACCTCCCTTCAGATCACTGCCGCAAGTGATGCAGGTAAAGCCTCCCCTTCTCTTAATTCTCCTAACGCATTGCTTTTGCAAAAGGAATTTGTAAAATATGTGCCTACAGTTCCCTGTAAATGGGATCAATTACCAGTACTGTCTCATTAGTAGAAAACATGTGGGAAATGTGAAAAAAATGTTTGTATTAACTGCTTTTTCAAAACATTTTTGTGCTTCCATTTAAAAAAAAAAAAAAAAGCCCAGATAAAGATGTATTTTTATGGTGCCATTTGGCAACAGGAATATGTTTAACTGAGAAGTACATAAATTTCTGCCCTTTTGCAACCCCGCAGGCAAGGTAATGTGTGGCTCCAGCCCTGTGACCAGTGTCCTTGGGAGATGGGTGCTGCGGAGGAGGTGATGCTGCCGCTGTCCCGAGCTCGAAAGGGCCCTTAAGGGAAGGTCTGCAATCGAAATTCAAGGAGAACTAGATCAGGTCCTTAAAGAGAAATCTCTGTGCAAATCAAGGCTGGCATTTGTAACTGAAATTCCAATGAAGTCCCGCGGCCACGTCTGCAGCTCCAACAGGGCTGCTGGCTGCATTTTTCTCTACTGCTTCTCTTGAACTAGGCTGAGGTTTCCTTAGCATCATGTTGAACCGCAACATGAGTTTAATAACAGGCTATTATAGAAATTCCTATTCTTCAGGCTGTTCCTTTATTTACTGAGTGAGTATCCTGTTTAATCAAGGTTTCATCCTAGTGGCCCAGTTTGCACTAGATGGCTTCATTTTTACGGTTGCCGGATAGATATCGTAATCATCACCTGTGAAACTACTGATTTCCTAGCAGGCATTTCCAGTTTCTGGAAAAAGTACCCGGGGTCTATTCCACATGTGAACACACGTGCTGTCTCTGTTCTTGTTGCCACTGCTGGGAATTTTTAGGTGCATGGTAACAAATAGTGTTCTTGCTATCA
>JAUBNY010000070.1:355604-375184 GCA_032275445.1 Crypturellus soui | reverse complement strand
ATTAAGAAGAGGTTTTTTAACATATATTGCTGGACTTTTCAAAGAAGTGAGACTGCTGAAATGGTAGAGAATCGAGAGAATCCAGCCTGAACTTCTGTGGCTGTCTGCAAGCATTTACATGTGCAATAGCTCCGGCTGCTTAAAAACTTGCCCTCTTTTCACCTGATGACACAAAGTGATTTACGCAAATTTACTTTGTGTTCACTGACGTAACACGTTACCACAACTCATCTATAGGATTAAATCCAGAGAGTGTTGTGAGATGCCCTAAATTCTTTGGGCTTGTGGTTGCCCAAGAGGCTGGTGGAATATGTGAGAAAGGCTGTGGCTGCTGATGCTGCAGCAGGTCTTTGAATAAAAGGAGCTGATTATTAAATCAGCTATTAAATAAAATGTCTCTTTCTGCACTGGCTGTTATGTTTTAGGTAATATTAGTAAAGTTACTCCTCAGGATCAAGTCATAGAACTGCTTGATTTTTCTGATGGAAACAAATCCCAGGGGCGGCCTCGGCACCCGCTACCAGCTCTGTGCGGCAGCAGCACCCAGGTGCTGGGGCTCCTTCTGCCAGGGAACTGCCCAGGGACATGAGAAGAGGAAGTGTCCTCTTGTGTACTCATTGGAGTGGACATCAGGTGGACACAGTACTCTCAGGCTGTTTAAAGAATGATGTAAATTCATAATTTCATACCCAGAGAAACATTATGGTGATGCATTCTAATTTCCCATTATAAAATGTCACTAATTAGTGCATCAGGTTCTGCTTAAACTATTCAAGATTTCCTAGAAAGGCACCAAATACTGACTGATGGATGCTGAATATTTGAACATCTACCACACTCCCAGGTAAATTAATCCCACTGTTAATTACCTTGTAAATTTAAAAGCCCTTCATTATGTTAGTCAGAATTGGCCAAATTTCAGTGTCTCAATCTTACCTCTCCTTATACATAAAATACATGCCACAGATCATTCTAGCATCTCCCTTCTGAATGGTTTCCAGCATCCTTTTAGACATGCAGGTGCTGGGCTGCAGTCTGCTGCCGTTGCCATGTGAAGTATGCCAACACTGCAGTAGAAAACAAGTGTGAGTAGATGGAGCTTACCCACTTCTAACCTGCACAGCAGGAGAGGATCTGGCCCAGGCAGCTCTAGACCCTGCCTGCTTAGGGGTTCTTCATCAGGAAAGCTGCAATGAATGTTTTTTTTGTTTTGTTTTTGTTTTCTCATTTCTCAAGTGATTTGTAAATCAGGGTTGGGTGCTGAGAATTTTATCTCCTAGTTTCATGCCTCAGCAGAAGCTGTTGTTAACAGATACAAATATGATTTTAAAATCAGACAGAAACTGAACTAACTTCTTACCCCAGCTGCTGGTGAGGAGGATCAAGCAGGAGGATCTTCCTCAGGGGATAAAGAACGTGAAATGCGGAATGTGACCTGTGGGAACAGAGAGAGAGATTCTGATTTTTACCCCGAATTCTGGTATTGGTTAATTAAAATTCCATATTTTAACCTTTAAAATGGCTAAAAGTAATGAAAAGGTGTCCTGCAAAATATAAGAAGGCCTGGGCAGGGCCCTGAGTCCCTGTGTTGTTTGCGGTTAAGAAGCTGACTTAGGACTTAGGAGCGCATAGCTGCAGAGAGAACATCCCACCGTGCCGTGTAATGTTCTGTCAGACCACTGGATTACACGACATTCAAAGTCAGAGAGGCAGGTGTATTTGCAGCATGTTATTCTTCCTTTCTTTGCTTTCACATACTGTATATGGTTACATCAAATTATTCATGTGCACTAATTCTAGGTTTCATTCATGAGTCTGAAAGATGGAAAGAGACAGACTCAAATACAGGGAAAATGACTAAACTTGAAATAAATTCAAGGTGAACAAGTATTCCTGCTTTCTGCCTTGACTATTTCATTGTCATTCTGACCTCTAGTCACTAATAAAGGTTTAAAATATGTCTGGCATTAAAATAGGCTGTCTAAAATGTGCAAAGCATATCTTTCAAATTAATTCTGTGACAAGAAATGAACGTCTTCATTTGTTTTTGCGTGGGTGGGCAGGGGACTGTATAGAAACATACCTGCAATAGGTTAATATGTCTGAAAACTTAGAGCTGATGAAAAAATGAGAAAAACATTGAAGTACTGGGAATTTTCTAGCAAATTCAGGAAAGAGTTCATAATCAAAGAATTAACATTTTTGAGAAAGATTCTAGATATCTTCTGATTACTTATCTCCATTTTTTCTCTAGTGAAGGTTTTACCCAATTATTTATTTTGCTTTTAGCTATCCTATAAAATAGTATTGATACAAAAGATCAAAATACCTGTTGAATATAAGTGATCCTAGCTAATCAGTTCAGGATGACCATTTTGAGTTAACATACATTCTTATTATCTTTTTGTTTTATTTTAGGTACAGTTTCTGTTCATTTTGTTTATACTATATAGAGATAGTCTAGCAAAGAATGAAGAAGAGCTTTATGGCAAAAAAGAAACTCATATCTGTGATTTAGTGTCACTGAGTTTACTTCATTTGAAAAATAAGATCAAGCATAAAAAGAAGTTTTATTGCCCAGGAACTTCATTTGGGTCAGCAAATCCACACTTGGAGATTATGCTTTTTGTTGAGCAGACTGTTAGTTTTATCAGCTGTAGTCAACAAGATATTACAGGCTCTGAAAGCCTTATAATTTTTGTCAATTTGTCACAGATGCAATGCTATTGTTGCTCATATTATCATATCGTATTATCATCTACTGCCATCTTCCTCCTATCATTTGATAAAAAAAAATCTGCCAACTCCAGTTGCCAGTTAGTCTGGAGGCTCCCTGGGGCAGGGCAGGATGCTCTACAAGCAAACTTGTAAATACCCAAAAAGGTTTGCAGATGATCGTGGCTGATGTTTGTAGCATTGGTCATTCCTCCCATCCCACAATATCACCCAAAAGAGCCAGTCAGCAAAACCAATTGGCAACAACAAAACAAACAAGGGCTCTTCCAGAGCCCAGGATATCCTCTTCTCAGGGGGAATTTCATGAAGGCAAAACCAAGAATTGCATGCATTAGCATAGTCAGCATCTCAGCTGGAACAGTGTCTGTGTGTTCCCTCTTGGCATAACTTGGGTCTGTTTGCAGGGAAGCTCATAGCATCTGAAAATATCAAAGGGAAGATCTGCAACACAAAGTCCGTTTAAAATCTGAAGATAAGTTTTCATTATGAAAGACAGTAGCACATCAGTGTCTCATCACTACAGACCATCGAAAAAGCACAATTATGGAGAGAACAAATGTAATGATTCATTCTTTATTCGCTCAACAGAATCAAGATGTGCTTATGATCTCAGTTACATTTCAATATGCTCAAATTAATTTAGAAAATTACACTATTTTTAAACCACAGAAGATCAGTTAGATCAGAAATTCCACATTTGACGTCTGTCACAACAAGCTCTGAGTAAAAACATTTTGAAATATTTCATCTTCATCAATGTATGTTTCTTTTCATTTACTTGAACAGTCATCTAAAATTATGTTTTTCACTTTTAAAAATCTGTAAGAATTGGCTTTTTTCTCCCCAACTTATGGGACTTAATATGGATCACACAAGTAGCTCAAAACAATAGAGAAGAAAATTAAGGAGAATGATAATATTCCCCTTTGTGATTACCTAATCAGCTGTGACATTCTTTGGTATCCAACATGTCCAGTTTTTCCTTATTGAATGGAAAAAAAATCTAAAGAAACTAAAGGAAACACTGACCAACCCTTTGATATGAGCTGCAAATAACAAGAGAGCTGTTTGTCTATAAAAATGTCATATTTCATTAGTACTTCTCCAGATCTCAAGGAAATCCTGGCTCATGTAATGGGAAGTGTCAAAGATAAATTATTAGTTATCTACAGAGAAGTATGGCCTGCAGAAAACAGTCCTTTCTGGAAGAAAATAAAAAGGCATCTAGTTTATTAATCTTGCATTGTTTTGATGTGTGGAAGGAATTTCTGTGTAATTGAACAGTAAGCACTACTACAGAGCATTAAAATGTTCTAGTACAGAAGCTAATTCTTGCTAGACTGGTATTAAAACGGTCCCGATGAAGGAGAGTTATCTCAACTTTAAAAGGATGTTCTAGACTCTTGTTTTGAATTTCTAGACTTTTTTTGTGTAAATGTCGTTTGACTTAGCATACTTTGTTTCTTGATAGGTCTGCCTTTTATGTTCCCTCTGGGAAGACATAGAAGTGAGTGATCCTTCCTTTTTTCTTTTTTCTTCTTTTTTTATCTTTTTTTTTTTTTCGTCTTTTAACAGAATTTTATTCACTCGGAACTGTGATTTCAGGTTGACTCGCCCTGTTTGGAGAATTCAGGTTGTTCTCGCCAAAAGGATTTGTCTTTTAAACTTTGCTGTGGTTGAGAGCCACAGAACAGAGAGGGAAGGGATGAAAGTGATGTTATTCTGTCTGTTATGATGAACATGTTACACGCTAGATTCTTGTTCAGGTTCTGACTAGTGCTAGAGAAATACAAAGAATATTCTGTAATGTGTTTGCTTGAATCTTGTCTTGGTAACTTGGTAGAGAGTATTTCCAAGTCTTTGCTCTGGTTTATGTAGATACTATGTTCTTATGCAGGTCTCCTAAATCTCCAAGTGACCTACTAGATCCTACCTTTCTTTCACTCCTTTTCTCATTAAGCATGACATACCTGCATAGCTGAATAGCTTGAAGAGTAAGAGCCAGCAGCTGCCAGAATGTATTATAACACGTTAGTTACAGCAGTCTTCTGGAAAATGAGTTTGAAGTTCAAGTCCTATTTAGAGCTTCAGCCAGTCTAGGTTTCTAGTATCCCTGACTCATTTTCTATTTTCCCACCGTTTGGAGAATTGAGTCTTAACAAGAATTCGTTCCACCTCTGTTTTGTGCTTGCAACTTAAATGTAGCCTTTTGCTTTCCACTGTATTATTTGCATCTTGAGCATTTTTAAAAACATAAAGCAAACATTAGTTTTTATTTTGCATAGGAAAACAAAACAAAAAAAACAGTTCTTTTCTATTCAAAAGTAAACTTTGCAGTTGTATTTATCAGTCCACCAGACCACACTATGCAGGAGCTGCTTGCCCAGTGCCGGTGCCAGGCATGGTCCTGGTCCCTGTCTGGAGCACAGGGACACGCAGGAACGACCAGGGGTCGGCCAGGGACACTGTCACTGGGTGATGAACCTGCTCCTAAGCCCCAAGGCAGATGGGATTTGTCTGTGATCCTCGTCGCAATCTCATGGTAAATTTACCATGGGAGATTGTACTTTTTGGTGTCTGCCACCATGCAGTGAGCAAGTGTCACTGCCGGCTCTCCTGCGAGGCGAAGGAGATGGTGTCCACATCATTAATCACGGACACTTATGTAGCAGCAGGAGCCCATCAACCTGTGACAACCTCCTATTCCATGGGCATTAAACTCCTAAGTGCCATTGCAGTCCCGTGACAGGCTGTAGCAGACAGCAGGAAGGAAGCAACAGGAAGGAGCTTCATAAACCTTTATACTCTTAAGTAGAGGAGCCTTACTGGTAGTTGTTTTTGCCCCGTTATATTGTCAGACCATTAAAAATGTTTGAGAAAAGGTTCATATCGGTTGTATCCCAGTGTATTTGGCTCCTATCAATCCCTTCTGCCTGTTCCTGTTAGAGCTGGCCTGTTAACGTGCTTTATGCAACATTATTTGCTCGCTGCTGTGACGAAGGCAGGCCGGTGCTGGCCGTGGACGGGGGTGTTTATTAGCACCATCGCCACGAGAACCCGCAGCTTGGTGCCTGGAGAGGGCTGCCGCCTTCTGCTGGAGTCCCAGCAGGGGCAGAGAATTGAAAAGGAGGAGCTTTATCTTTTGTTTGCTGCATATTATCTTTTTAAAATAACAGTGCTGAGAAGAAAAAGAAAAAAAGAGAGAGAGAAGAATTGACAGTATTCACCAAAAAACCAATCTGGAACTATTCTTTTATTTTGGACAATATAATCAGAATTTGATCCATAGGAGACAGGCATCTTCACCACAAAAAGAAAAAATAATGCTTAACTTGGGAAAATCCTGGCCAGCTCTAAGTGCGTGCCTGTGTTAGTGTGCCACACACAGCCGAAGTCAGAAAGCTTGATGAAAACCACCAATGGATGCTGTTGAGCGGAGAGGGCAAGCACAACCAAGGCACCCCTGTGCTGTGCAAGGGCCCGGGGATGCAGGGGGTCCTGCCGCCTCGCCGGGGAGAGGGGAGGCCTCAGTGCTGGGGCCGGGGTGGACAGCTGGGCATGGCCAGGCCCCTGCTTGGTGTGCTCAGAAGCAGCCACCTTTGGTGACATTTGTTGTGCTAACAGGTTCTCTAAACTGATCACAAAAGAAGTCTTCACGTTGTCTCTAAGATCAGCTAGGTTCTGCAAGGGGACAGGAGCGGTAACAGGAAAATTATTTAAAAAAAGATTTCTTAACCTAACAGCTTTTTCCCTTACCAAAAGTTACTGAAGAAGCTACAGCTTCTGTTGTATTTTTGCTTGAGTGATGACTTGGGTGATTTTGTGTTGTATGTTTAGGTACATCGCAAGATAGAATTAATAAAATAAACACTCGCTGTGGTTTGATTCCAGGTCAGGGTTGCATAGGTAATGCTCAGTCCTGGTGTCTGGATGCTAGGTAGGCTGATCTGAGAGAAATGCGTTAGTTCCTTCACATCTTGGTCTCAGTGTAACCTGGGATTTGAGGTGGAATGTTAATTTTTGTATGGACAATATCTGTGCCCGTGAATCTGGATCGCTTTGAACCAAGATGAGACCTCAAATTGCTGCATCTTTGGCAGTTAATCTGTTGAGAGGACAGCTGCTGTCAGTGGATACATTGCCCTAACCCTCATGTTTCTGCCTGGCCTTTGAGCTCCAGCACCACCAGTTACCCCGAGGCTGCTAAAACGCCCTTCCGCAAGGTGCCAAGGGCAGCTCTGCAATGCATTTTGTGCCCACAGTGCAGCTGTTTCTGCTCGTGGCCCTTTCATTCATGCCATCTTAAACCTTTTCCTTCAAATTGCACAGATTATAGTCAGCAACATGTTGTTTTCTGAGAAAAAGTTAGCCTTGAAATAATAAGTTCTCGCAGCTGTGCTTAATAGACTCTTAGCTTTTCTATGACTGTAGCAACCTGCATTTAGGAAGTTGAATTTTCTTTTTGAGTTGCTTCTTTTTCCCCACACTCTCCTTTTATATTTATGTGGTACAGCTGTGGATGAGCACTGATATGAAGCATTATATTCTATCTCAGGTGTGAAAAAACAACTGCATGAGTTATGAGCGTGTCATCTTCACTTAAGTGCATAGATACATCCCATATGCTATTGACTTACGAAATGAATACTGATTGCCAGGAAGAAACAGAAAGAACAGAATAATTCAGAAAGAGCCTGAGGTGTAAAGTTTGCAAATCAATTTGTACTTTTTTTTTCTCCACAGAAGTTGGAGAAAATCTGATATCTGAGATTTTGATATTTTAAGCACAGGAGTTACCTGCAGATTTCAGATTCCCAGTTTCACACAGGCTTAAATTCAGCATCATTAAACAGACCCTGAATCATCATTAAAATATATTATGCCAGAAGGGGAAAAGAGAAGTAGACCGATCACGTTCCTGACGAACGTTGTGAATTTGCATACTTCAGTAAAGAAATTAAAACAGGATTCTGAGAGACAAGACAGCTGAGACACCTCTCTGGGCACGGTGACATGTGCAGGGACCTGGTGAAGAAGTTGGAGGAGGTCCCTGTCGTGGGGATAAGGAGTGCAGGGTCCCCGGGCAGCTGCATGGGCCACAGGCTGCCCCAGTCCATAATCAATTCCTGATGCTTTCTCCAATCTTAGGGCACCTCTGACTACAACAGGCTGCTTCGTGATGCATTCTCTGATAAATCACTGTTTTCTATCCTGAGACACTAAAACCCCAAAGACCTTGTAATTGTATGAGTATAATATGAATACAGTAGCATCTGCTTTTGTTACCAAAATGTTCCCATGTTAATATGTATTGAAACTGAAACAGCATCCATAGATGCTGGGAGTACAGGAAGCTTTGTTTGTAATGTTTCTTATCACCTTTTCAACAGGAGGTCAAACTTGGCCCAAAATCTTCAAGGAAAATCCATTATTACTTAGAGTGATTTTGGCACTGGTTTTGGGTGCAGAAATCACTGTTGTTCTTTATGCAATTCTTTCAAATAGCAATAATAATATCGCGTAGTATGGACCCTGGGGTTTGGAGAGTGTATGGCTTCCTAGGCTCGTTTGAAGCTTCTGGAGTTACAGCAAATGGTAATATTGCTGTATTTTAGTGAAATGAATAGCATCCCAACAGGACCAAAGACTCCAGAAGCTGGAGATCCAGGACCTGACCTAATTGCTGCCCTTACAGGAAAACAAAGGGGTTTTAGGACCCACCCTGGCTTTAAGGTGCTAATCCCAGCAACCCCTCATCTCTGCTAGCTGTTCTGTGTGGAGGTTGGCAGACTGGGCGGGAGGGACGGGGTCTCACTGGGAGGGCACCTGGCCTGAGAAACTGCTGGGAATTTGGAGGCAGAGACTGCGTGAGGGTTCGAAGCCAGGAATGCTTTGGGTTCCCCCCAAAATGTATTTAAATGTCTAAAACCACGGAAGTGGCCGGGGTGCCGTAGGGGAAGGAGAGGAGGCAGTAGGACGTCGCAGTCCTTCTGCCTCGGAGTGCTTCCCGTCGCCCCTTCACGGCTGCGCGTCTGCCTCGGAGAGCTTTGAAATTCCTTCCTCGTATTAAAAGTGTGGGTGGCCAGGGTCAGGTGAGCCCCTGCCGCCCGCCTTCCCCATACAGCGAGTGCCCTTAAGAGGTCTACGCTGCTGCTTGCCTCTCCTTGTCTGCGCTTCTTGCATCCCTCCCACCCAGGAAACAAAGGCTCGCGCTGCCGGCGGGAGGCTCCGCTGTGTAATGCCGAACACAGGCTTAAAAGGGAAAAACGCTTCTGTTCCTGCATATTCCCAGGAGACAGGATCCATATTTAGGGAACCCATGTAGTGTAGATTCATGTGCTTTTATTTGTTGCGTTGCTGCCTTCTGAGCCCTGCCTGAGAGTTTTACGTTGCACAAAAAAAAAAATATAATAGTATTTTGTACCACAAGTATGAATAAGGACCTTCTGAAATGATAAAATGCTCTGATCTTAAAATGCAGAAGAAATGTCTTGTGCTGGATTCAGATCTTGCACCATTCACACAAAAAAGATGGTGCTTATAATAGGTATGTGACAATTTTATTTTTACTCACAAGTCTTGACTGCCTAGTTGGATATGTGAATGAATAGCACAAACTCTTGCAGAAAATAGGATGTTATGCATGTTGGCAGAGCATCTTGAAAACAAGTTTTCTTCCAAAACAGATTTTAAAGATACAAGCTGAAGATATTCTGAAAGGAAAGAATGAGGATTCCCATTGGTTACATTAAAAGTTTCAGATAAGTTTCTAGAGAAATACAGCAAAGGAACATGTTTCTCAAAGATTTGATGACATTGTGCAACACATACTTCTCATTAATTCCTTTGATTTTTAGAAGTGCTCTCTTCCTGTTATTATTTTAAATGGACAAAACTTTGGTACCTTTAAAAATGATAGCTAGGACCTTCCAAAGTCATGTCTTAAGTGGTCGGTCTCTACTGTGAAATAGGACCAAGGTTTAATCACAATTTCTTGTCGTGCTTAAAATGCTCTGACACTGACAGTCGGTTACAGTCGGTGTGTTGAGTCCAAATGCAGAACTAAGTTGCATAGAGAATTTTAGAAAAGAGGATGCACCATTTCTCATATTTGTTTTAAAAAAAAAATAGAACTGCAGAAAGCTCCACTAGCGAAAGCTCTGCATGTTCAGACCATTTCTGTAGTACACAGCTCCCCGAAATCCCCCTTTAATACAAATGCTTTGTTATCAGCACACTAGTTTTTAAGAGGTACTCTTCTTTTGGAAAGTCTAGGTATTTATAACTGCAATAGATATCTTCAAAAGGATAAAATTCCAGAGACTGATGGATTTCTGGACCACTCGGAAAAGACATTACTGCTTTTAAGAGCTGGAACACTGCCAGCACTACCTTTCTGCAGGATTAATTCTCAGCTATACAGAGAGACCTACCATGTAAATCCAAATTGAATTAAGGACTGGATCCACAGATTCTAAATTCTTTTGGTTTCAGCAAGTCTATAGATCTGAACACCTTATATAGCTGGGGTTTAGTATTGGTTAAGCTAACTTATTCGGAAATCTTGTAATTTATAACATCATATCAATAACAGATCAAATCAAACGTTCAGATTCTTACGTATATGTATATGTAAGATGATATTAGAGATTTGTGAAATACCCTTTAGATGCATTTATTTATATTGTATTGTGAAACTGGTTACAATCCCTGATGTGAGGTCTGCACAAATGTCCCTTTAAGTCACATCATTTTCATAGAAAAACATGCAGTGAAAGTTCAGTATCCCCAGAAATTCCTGTTACACATTTGTGAATGACAGGAAGATAGAGCTGACATAGGAGTGTTTGAATTAACATCCCTGTTTCAGAGCGAGTCTGGTAACTTGCTGGGGATAACTTTTTTGTTGAAAATTTCTGTGTGTTGATAATAGCGGGGGTGGGAAGACTTGTATTGTTATATACAGAAAATAAAATCAAGAATAAACAGCAAATAGTAGTGAATTTATGCTTCCCTCCCCCCACAAAGAAAGATACTACTTCTTCACCCAGTTCCAAGACAAAAATGATTTTAATACAATGACTGTTTTCTCTTGTGACTTACAGGAGAGTGTATTAAAAGTATGGGAGCTGTTGCAAAAAAGCTGTTTGTCTAATAAATTTACATTCATACCAAACCTATCATTAAAGACTTCAGGATTTATTTCTCATTTGCTGTAATGCAAATGTAGACTGTATTTGGCAAACACTTTGAGGCTGTGTCATGCTGCCACAAGTGTGAAAAGTGCCCCCAGGAACCAACCATTCGCCTCCAGCCAAGGCACCAGCCTCCAGCCCTCACTAGCGCTGTGGGGAAGATGCTGAGGTGGGTGCTGGAGCCCACCCTGCAGCGTTGCTCACAGCCCGCAGCACTAGGAGGGCAGGGACGGAAGGGCTGCGGGAGTTACACGTGCCAGCGTCGTTGCTTCTGTCTCCTTCTCCATACTTGTATGTTACTCTCTGTTTTTGAAAGAGTCCTCAAAGACTTTCTCCTGTTCTGTTTTTTCATTCCATTATGTTTTAGCTGATAGACTGTATAAATAACTAATAAGCTACTCAGGCTAGAACTGGTGGTGCTGGTAGACTCTGACATCTTCTTTAAGTGCAGTAACTAGAGACAGCAGTTTGGCCATAAACACTTATGCAATTCTAGGTTTAATAATGAGGTGTTTTTAGCTCTGCAGGAAATATATTTTCTGCACAAAACACACACCCCATTCTTCTTGAATGGTGTTTTTATCACTTAAACTCTCCAAGAGCAGTAGAGTTTTGTTTTCCCATGTGTTGTCTGACCATGTCCTTCTGTGGAAAAAATTGTTGGCAAGTCTTAATGAACATGACCAGCTCTTAGTATGTGCTGGGCTTCCTTAACCGGGGAGAATGCTGAAGAGCAAAGGCAGATGCTGGCTTGCCAAGCATTTGTTCTGGATTCCTTACCCCGCCCAAAATGACCTTTCCCTGGGGTTATCCAAGACTTCAGGAAACACCCGGATTGAAAGGCTCTCGTTGGGAAGAAGAGCTGGGCTGGAGAGGACGTCTCTCGTCTTCACTGCTGGCCACTGGAGCACAGGGCTGTGTGTGCAGCTCAGCTCTTGTAGGTAGGAATCTGATCTCATTTAAAATTGCCGTCTCCGTCTATACTTGCAGGACAAAGCCAAGAGGAACTGCCCATTTTTTTAAATCACAGCTAAGATCAACAGATGTGGAAAAGCTGCTCAATTCAAGGGGAAACAAAAGATTGGAGGGGGTATTTTTGTTTTTTTTTTTATGTTTAGAGTTTTATGTTGTCTTTTTCTTAGGAGTAATTTTTTAGCTCTTTCCCTTACGAAGTAATTAAAGTTGTACTAGGTAAAGAAAGCCATGGTTAAAATGGTTAAAAGCTAAAAAGCATCTGGGATCTACTTCAGCAAGTGCCCAAAGAAAACAAAAGAATATCTCAGCACAAATAACACATGTTCATTTTTAATACGGAATACGCCTGTTTTAAATTTCAGATATATGTTTCTTGGATACTGCAAGAACAAAGGGACAGTTCTAATCCTGCAGTCAGGCTTTCTGCAGAATACAGGCCACAAAACTTCACCACAGATTTGAGATGAGATATTCAAATTCTAAGAGAAGAGCAGAAAGCAGAGAGCAATCCTGACCCTTCCACATTTGGGAACAAGCTCAGCTCCCACCTAATTCCTACTAGTTTCATTCTTCCAGGGGAGAGGTGGATGCCCCATCTGATGAGAATCAAATCATGATTTAGTGAATGAGGTAGCAAATGAGGAAAAGGGACTACATTTCTGACGTTTTCTATTGCCATACACTTCTTATACAAATCTTTTGCTTCAAGACAGCATCAGCCTTGATGTAGAATATACCAGGCAGGGCCATTGTGAGAGTAAAGGAATTGAACGTTGGAAAGTGGTGCAATGGGAGCCATATATAAATACTAAGATAAATACGAATTTGATAAATGACTAGCAGAGGCACTGGAGGGAACGACGCAAGATGATAGAGTCAGGCTTTTTCATCTGCAACTCCCCTGACCCTGAGATGAGGCCTCGTGCGCCAGAACTCAGCACCCCAGGCAGGACTTTTTAGTCACTTTATAAATATATACCCTTTGAGACACTGAAGATTGTACAGCAGTAAAATGAAACTGTAGGCCTTCAAGAGTGCGGATACCCAGACGTGCAGTCAGCTCGCAGCTCTTGGCTCCGGCTGCCAGCACCGACGTGTGCCTGTGTACTGAGAGAGAAACCGTGGTGGAAGGGGAGACACCCAAGTCCCTCGTATTTGCACTGAATGCAGCTCATGCGTAGCTGGGGATTCATCCCAGCAGTCTCTATGGAGCAGCCATTTATTATAGCTCTGGGCACGTAAAAGCTAATTTAAAATGAAAGATTGCAAACAACTAGTGAAAGGACATCAGTCGTTTTTGCTCTTGACATCCTTGTTTCCCAAGGCTGGAATTGGTGGGCAAGCAAAGGGATAATTTGCTGCAGAAAATTTTTAGTATATAGAGTACATTTTTACAAGAATGTTTATTAAGGAATACTTCTGTAAGGCATATACTCACTGAGAAAGCACCATCCTGTAGGAATGCTCATAATGGCGCATATGTCTTGTTACTTAGAGCCTTTCTGACGGTCTTTTTTATATCTTCTACAGGATATTTTGTCTTGTGTTAGTTTGGCTGACAAAATTATTACTCACAGTGAAGTCCTTCATGTGAGATGCCCTATAAAGAAGTTGTTTCATTTCATAACATTCATTGTATTAGTTCCCCCTAAAGTAATCACTTTGATGAGAACACACTGTGTGTTCCTTTATTTGATCTGGGAATAAAATTATCGTGTCTTTTCTTTCGTATCTTCTTCTTGTTTTTCTCTGAAATAAATAAACATGAAGCTGTCAGTGCAGAACAGGCACTGCCTCTCCCTGTTAAAAACCTTTTGATTTTTGTGTTAAGAGAATTTTTCTGCACAATGATCCTTTTAGAATGTGCTTGAAGCACTGTGTTTTCTTGCTTTATAATTTGTTTCCCATGTAGATAGGTGAGTCGTGACAGAGTTTCTGCTGTCCCAGCAGAGTAGATGTCTTACCAAGTTTTCTTTCCCTCTCATAGAACTGATCAAGGTTTCATCATGAAGAAATTATTTGACGTATCAGGCATTAATATGAGTATTATTGCTATACCAACCAAACGCACTAGTTTTGGTATTTGGGCTCCTAACACATTCTTCAGCTCCCGGTTCTGTAAAGTCTTACGCAGATGCTTGTGTTGTGCACTGTTTCCTTTTGTGGATGTATGTTGCTGACAATGTAGCGGAGTCAGGGCCTCACGAGTTGTCTTGTATGCTTCAGTGAAGCTCTAGCTTCAGCTCTGCTGTAAGTCTTCGGAAGATGGAGGCTTCATATTGCAAACTCTGTGGTATGGAGCTGTGGAGCTTAAGATAAGCTGTGGAGCTTATCTTTTGAACTGAGAAGACTGATGCAATTAAGGTATGTCTTCTGTTTGTTTTTCATTAAATAAAGATTAGGCTAATGAATCTTTACCCAAGGTTTACCAGTGCTGGGGGATGTTAATCATGGTGATCACATATGGTTTGACAGACCAAAGAAATAACCATTGGGTTCAGCTTCAGACCGCAGCTTCAGACCAGACCATAAATCTTTATTCTCCTTCTCCAGATGCTACTGCCTGCCACATTCACCAAACATTGCAACCTTTTACATAGGGTAGGCCCTATGTAAATATCAGATACTGACCTAGACTCAGACTTACAATGTGGTGGCTTTTTGACAGTACCAAGCAAAAGACCACAACTCAGAAAGAATCACTAACAAAGTGTGGAAAAAGTGTCTTTGCCACAGACAGATTGTTGTTATCTATTCTACAGCAGAGGTTCACTTTGAATCCCAAATCAACATCACATCGATTTGCGTTCATCTCCCTCTCACTGTGGACTTCTAAAAAGCTGTGAACATGAATTATTGTGCATGTCCTATATAAATTTAGCATACTGAAAATCAAAAAAAAATTACCTATTAGAAAAGTAGAAATCGCTCACAGTTTTTTTATCACAAAAGAAGCTGTCAAATTTTGAGATACAAATACTGTCTGCTTTAATTCTTTGGGAACATCAGTGAGAAATACTGATCTGTTAAGTTTCTGAAAATCCAAACTGGAAATCCATTCAAGACAACATCAGGATTTCAGGGGCTGTGTTTAAAAGGAGTGTTATTATTTGCAGGTCTCCTCTTAGTTCAGAAGACAGTTGGGTCCTTTCTGCAACATACTTCGGTGGTGCTTGGATGTTTCTGAGGACTAACGTGGAAATATAAAGTCACAGTGAATCTTGTGATCATTTCAAATCTAATCCAAGTAAGTGGTGTTCATTTGGTCTTTAATCTGGTATGTAATTGAAGTGGTTCATTTAGTCTTTATCTGATCTCTATCTGATAAAGAAATGAGAAATGAGTGGACTGTGTCACTACAATTTGCAGATAGTTGTAAGAAATTATATTCCAAACTGTCATATTTGGTAGCACCTGTGAAGAAGCTAGCAGCTCAACGGGAACAGGAGTCTTGTCAAAGGACTGACATATATGAAGGAAGAGAATAAATGCGCTGGGCTTTCCTCTGGTTTACTGATAAATTACCTGAAGAATCAAATACCATCTGAGAGTTTCATTAAACAGAGCAGGTGAAAAGCAGATGCTAGACATTTTCAGAGTAACACAGAGAGTAGACATCTATTGCCCATGTACATGATGCCTGGAACCCACTTTAAGCCCTGCGACAAACAAAATATGAGGGTTTCTAAAACCATTCCCTCCATATCTGGCAGTTCAGGATCGCTGTCGCTTTTGCCCCTGCCCTTGCCCAGACTCTGCTCCTGGCACGGAGGAGCCCCAGGCTTGAGGGCATCCTGAGGCGATGGGACCTTCCTTCTCCAGACCCAACATAGCCCTGGATACAGTCCCGCTTCCCACTTTCAGCCCACTGTCATCAGAGCTTAGGGGCAGGGCACGTCTTTTTTTTTTTTTCTAATTCCTTTTAAGTTAGACTGTAAGTAGATGAATGTAAACAGAGAGGTAGAGAATTTTGTGCAATTTAAGAGTGAACATTATAGATTATGAGCTAAGGGAAAAGGCTGAAAAGGCAGCAATTCACTACCCAGACCCGATGACCAGTAGATTTTTCTTTACTTTTTAGTGCCCTCTTGAAGGACATCAACAAGATTTAGACACAAGCCTATCACTGCTGTAATGAACACGGCAAAATTTTTGTGAAACTGAAGGGGGAGTGTATTTACAATACTTCTTCTTTGGGAATTGCTATCATAACTATATCAGTTCACTAAGCAGTACCTTTGTAAAAGCTCTTACTCCAGCATGCAGCACACTAGGAATTATAGCATTTTAATGACATTGGTGACTAAATTGGCACAATATCTATAATAGTATGAAATCTAGGAGAATTTGGCCTCATTGGAACCCACAGAGAATTCCTACTGACTTTGTAAGAGCCAAGATTTGAGCAAAATCCATCCTAATTTTCCAAGTGTGAAAAAGACAAAAATTGTGTATATTTTTGCCTCTTACTCTTAACATATTACTGTGAGTGAACTGATACTTTTCATACACATGCACTACAAATGCCTTGAATTTTATTTCATTAAAGATGTGTAATGGCACAGATTATACTCTTTCTTCATGGAACATGCACCTTTTAATAGTAGCAGTTACTGAAAGGGTGATATATATATCCTTATTCCTCCTGTCACCAAATAAAATGAAATTTGTGGAGCTGCTCTTACCTAGTGATACACTTTTTACTGCTAAATAAGGCCTTGAAAATGAGAATCTTCTGCCCTTCTCATGGGCTTATAGATCCAAATCAAATGAGCATATAAGGCACCTGCAAACCTTGAAAAGGTGCATGGGCTTGTTACTCTTCTGGTAGGTAATAAAGTGACTCTTCAGACATCTTCCAGAAAGCCTGCCTATGAAAGAGCATGGTGCCCTGGCTTAGCTTCCTCTGTATGTTTTCAGATTTCTGAAATCAGTCCTGTCTGCTGAAGATAAGACTGTGTCAGGTTGATAGATGCATTGAGATCAGTTTACATATGAAAATGTGATAGATCCCTGGCCACAACTGACTGTCTAGTACAAGTTGCTACAATTTTAGAAGCATCAGAAGCAAATCAGAATAACTAGTAGAAAAACAAAAGCAGGTAAGAAAAGCTCATCTCCCATCAGGTGTAGAAAATACATGTTGTGTTGGAAAAGGTGTTAACTGGCAACATGCTTTAACTGAAATGGTGATAAATACGACCCAGCACCAGCATTTTCTCCAGTGTGCAAACTAGCATTTGCAAGAGCCTGGAGAGGTTCCCGCTGGTCTCTGCAGGATTTGGCTTGAGCTCCTTTGCAGGAATTAGTTAGCGCCAGTGGAAGTAAAGAGCCCCTTGGGGATGTTGCCGCCGCCACCACTGCAGTATTTATTTATATAATATCTTGTGGAATGCAGGGATGGGAAGTCACAGCGGCAGCGCCTGCCTGCTACACCCCGCGCTGTTTGTCCTTATCATTTAGGGACCTTTACAAGGATGAAAACATATTTTAAAGGAACAGCCTCAAAGAGGACAGTCCTAACCCCAGGTGCCTGGCTGCTGAACCTGCTCTTGCCGAGCGATGCTCTGGGAGCTTGAGCACAGATGGGCAGCAGCGCTGGCACCTGGAAGCGCGCGGTGAGGCTGGCGCTGGCCACAGAAGCGCTCCCGGCTTTCCTGTCTGCCGGCAGAGCCAGGAAAACCCGCTTGTTAGGAAGGAGCCTGACTGCCCTGCCCAGCCCGCCCGGGCTCTTCTTCTTGCCTGCAGGTAACTCAGCCCAGGCAACGTTGCCCTCCAACACCATGACCAGATTTCTCTGTTCTTGTCTCCCAATCTGGTAGCAAACACAAGAAAAGCACAATTATCTGACCAGCACCCCGAAGGCCAGGGATCGTATTTCGTTAGTCAAAGAAGAAATGAGGTTATGCCCCTTCCTGCCAGACACTCCGAGTAATCTGAAGTGAAAAGGAGGCCTTTGATGGCGGCACACGGCCTGTGCTCCGTGCGCGCGCCCTGATCAGCGCCCACGGACATCTGAGCACAGAGCGAGCCCTGGTGAATCGGCTGCTCCTCATGTTTTTAGTGATTGTTTTCTCATTCATTTCCTGTTTTCTTATCAGTGGGCCCAACCATATCCAGACCCTAGATAATAAGCACCTTGGTATCTCTGCCAAGTTTAACTCCCTCTTCCACTCTTTAAAAAAGCCTGGAGCTCCACTTACTCCCCTTCTCATACATAACTTAAGCAAAACTTGACTTGTGGCCAACCATATCTAAAAAGAGGGGAAAGAAAGCTTGGGCAGGACAGGAAACAGGTAATTCTGCTGCTGCTGCAAGTGCTGGAACTTCGGCTTAGTATTTTCTAGTAACTTTCTCCAGCTGCCAGTTACTTGTTCAAAATGAAACACATACATTGCAAGGGGAAGAAAGCTAATGTGCTTCTTAAGTTAAAAGCAGCGTTGTCAGACATCTGGGTGCCACGTGGTGCGCGGAGCCAGGCCGCTGCTGGCCGTGCAGTGCTCGGGTGGGCGCCCGCGCTGCCTCTCGGGCTGCGGTGATGCCCGAGCCCGAGGCCTTCAGAGCCGTCTCCCTGGTGCATCCCCCATGGATCTCCCCTGGGAGCAGGCGGAGGGAGGGACGGAGAGGCCAGCAGTGCGGCCGCCACTGCCTGCCCCAGGAGCGTGGCCAGGGCTGCCGTGCGCAGTCCATGTGCGAACACGAGGGCATTGGGGCAGCCCAGAGGCCCCGTGCGAGCGTTGGGCATCCGCGACACCTCCGCAAGGCGGAGGGGAAGCATCAAACTCCTGAATCTCAGAGCCCTTGCTCCCTCTCCTGGCAGAGCACTGCAGTGGTAGTTGGCGGCCGGGGGCTGCCCCCATGTCCCGACACCCCACGCCCCAGCACCCCGTGTCCCCACAGCCTCGCGGGCGGCCCGCTGGTCACGACGCCCAGAGCGGATTAACGCAGGATTAGCAGAGGCAAAATCTATTCTAGTGAAGAACAGCTGCGACACGGCTTTAGCTGCATAAAAAATATGTACTTGAGCACAGATAAAACTTTATTGCTGCGCATTATCTGCAGTCCTCAAGGTTGGGGGGTTTATTCGCTAATACTGTGACGCCAGGGTGACTCCTGCGCCTCTGTGCAGCGCTGCGTGCCGGGGCCGGGCCTCCTCCGCCAGTGGCTGGGCATCGGCTCCTGCCCGGCATTTGTGCAGTCTGGGCCTGCAAAGTCCTGCTTCAGTTACTGCTTGTTTCCCCCGCGCACGGGACTGAAGTCAACTCCAAGGGTCCCTACTGGCTGAACAGACTTAAATCCAGATTTCTGGAAAGACAGGAGCTGCCAACATGGGACCATTTCCACTCTTTTTACTTCCCATGAGAAAGTAGAAATGGAGCTTCCCTTGTAAGCTGAACAACAGTTCCTTTAGCTGTTTTTAGAGTATCATTTAGGGTTATCTGATTTTGACAACGAATTTTGGGAAAGCCCATGTTTATGAGGAGAAGGAGGCAGCTTGCAGGTGTACGTGCCAGTTTCTGTTGCATTTCCTCCCAGGCAGAGCTATCGACACAGCCTTCTACCGACCAGTGACTTGCTGCAGGAGACCCTGCCGCTTCTCAGCACTGACGGTGGCTCCTGCTGAAAGGGTGAGGCCTTACGGTGGCTCTTAGAGCCTATTAGGCAAGGTGAAAG